>JAPMOR010084159.1:84836-102764 GCA_026543865.1 Argiope aurantia | reverse complement strand
TATGTACCTCGAATATAATTTTTTGAAATTTTAACCTTTTAATTAATTAAAAATTAAGTAAATTATTGTCATTTCTCCACGATAAATTCCCAACATATTAAAGGACAAAACCGGTTCTTTTTCATCTTAACTTTCTGAAAGCAATCTTTTCAAAACTTCAGTATTTAATTTTTAATGTATAAATTAAGTTTCTATTTTTAATTATTTTATAAAACTATTTCATATATATAAAATATCATTTTATACATATTAAATTTATAAAATATATAAAATATTTCATATATTTATTATTATATCATTTTTTATAAAAAGAAATTGATATGAAGTGAAGCTTGAATGAGAAATATATGAGAACAATTCCTTTTGGTAAGAAACAAGAAATATATGTTAATAACTCCTTTTAGTACTAACTTCTTTTATCAGTACAGTTAAAATCGACAGGTACGTGCAGATAAGTCGTTATTCTTAGAAATGATAAATGCCTGTCATACTCTGAACACAAAGTCTTCCCAACAAGTATACGTTGAGAAAAGAACAGATAATACTCGCATATAATGACGTGATTTGTCCATCACATAACCCATCTGTCATCGAGTTGCCTGAATTTCTGCTTAAAGTGGTCCTGAAAAATTCATTTCATGTTTAAATGTCTTTCCTGATTGGCTGCATATGATCATATGCAAGAACTTTTCAATTAGCAAAGTCGAAGAATGATGTTTTATTGGTATAATGAAACGGGAATATAATGAACAAAAACATAAATTGCATACAACACACACACACACACAAAAAAAAAAACCCAAGAAAGATGAAGAAAACGAGTTCTTAACTTTAAGAACAAATGTAAAAAAAAAATCGTTAAAAACAATTGTTAAAATAAAAAAAGAACAATTAAAATTCAATAGAAGTGAATGGTTGTGCAAGTAAATAACAACCATAAATATTATTAAAATCATGGGAAGAGCAGTCAGAGTAAAATGTCAACGTCCTCTATTTTTTAGGAATTCCTGATGTCAGTTTTAAAATTTATTCAATGATTAAATTTATTTAATGACAACAAAATTTAAATAAATTTATAATAAATTAGTTTAGATAGAAAAAACAATGTCCTACGGAAATCATATTTAATAAGGCTATGTTTTAAAAAGCAAATTTTTTTAAATGCTTAAGATCTACCTATTTTTTTTAATATTTAATGTGAAGCTGTGTGTTTTCTGTAGGATTTTTATTCTGTTTCTAGGAAGGACTTTAATTAAAGAAATGTAGATTTAAAATGCGATTTACGAATTCAGTTAAAATCACGCAAAAACTGCCAAATTGTAAAATAAATCAGATGACTACTTTAATTTTTGCAAAAAGTAACTTGAAAGTAAATATTCATATCCCGAAGTACAAGCTTATTAATAAATTATATTTCAACTTATTTGGCAATGAATTCTTTCAATTAGCTACATTTTCAATCTTAATTAAATAATTTAAAATACTTATCTGTTTGAGAAATTTATATAACTTGAGAAGAATGCTTCCACTTATACATTATCCCCTCATGCTTCCAGCATGGTGGTTAGTTCTCGCTATCCTGAAGGGTACACGAAAAGATGGTAGTGTGTGTGTGTGGGGGGGGGGTCTGATTCCTCCCATCGATAACGGGACGTACTTTCTTAGGAATGGGTTCTACCGTGGCCGGTGATGGCCTTTAGGACTCAGCCACAGTTCCCGCCAGTGTTGCTGTCACGGCGGTCCAGTCATTCGGTAATTTTTATCCGTGTGCCTTCTATCGGGTCGGACAGTCAGTGATATGAGTTCATTTATAAAATTTGAGAAATAATGAAAAGAAAAAAAAATTCTTCTATAAAACTAAATTGATTATCTTGAGCATTTAATCATCACATCTAGAAAAACAAATTTTCTTCAGAATGATTTCTATCTTATATATATGACACTTTCGCTAAAGGTGTAAGTTGTGAAAGTTAATTTTCAAGTCTATTGTAAACTGGAGGGCTTTAAATTTCACTAGAAATTTCCCTATTTTTATTTGACATATTTTCTCTATGATGCCATTAGAAATTTATGTTATATCTTTATCTGTAGTTTTAGAAATGAATGCATTTCCTCGTCTAAAATTCCCTCATACGTTTTTTTTCTATCTGATATTTCATCTTTTAGATAAATATTTCACCATCGGTAGCATTCCTAAATTTATATGTATTCCAAAATAGGAAAACTGACCTAAAGATCGAATCCAATTTTATTTATTTTACTATCTTTGTAAGTATTTTTTTTATCATGTGTGGCTTACATTTCATAGCTAAATCATAAGCCTGGATTATGGTAAATTCAAAGCGTCAGAGAAAATATATTTTTAAAGAAAATAGCAATTCAACCATATGTTATTGCTTTTTTATATGAAAACAAGAAGAATGAGTTGATATTTCAAATATTACATTTTGAAAAATGTAATTTTGCAGTGGGAGTTTAACGTTAAGAGTTTGAAAAATTCAAAGGAAAAACAAAATGGATAAAACGCATTGAATCCGCAATGATATTTTTCATTCTGATATTAACTTGTTTTTATTTTGGTATTTTGAAATGACAAATATCGAATTGGATATAAAAATTTCTGCAGTATATTTTACTTTAAATTTGAAATGGTATTATTTTTTTTCTATTTAAGAAACCTTTATCGAAACTAGGAAAAAAACGTATGCAAATAAAATATATTTTTGAATATTGATCAGTTTATTTCGTGCTTAAATATCCAAATATATCAGATATTTCATCAAAATATAATAATAAAATATAGTATATTTTTCAGGTGATTCGACCTAATAATAAATTACAGAGGCTGCACATTTCTAATTACACTGAATCACCAATATTAAAAATATTTTTTTTAATATATCTGTGAAGTTAAATAACATTTCCGTAAGAATAATCTAAAGGTCTAAAGTATATAAAATAATTTTTTGTACACATATATTTCAGAAATAAATATTTTTATAAAGATTAATTAACCATCTTGAGCTTTAAAAACTGCTTTTTATAGTCAGTCTGATCAAAGTAACATTTTAAGATTAATTTTACTTTTATTTTTATAGCATTTATTACTAAAGAATGAAGTTTTTAACTGAACGATTATTTTAATATTTATTGAAATTTTTGGCTTATCTACATCAAATCATTTAACCACTTTATCATTTGTAACTAGATTGACTATTTTCTCAAGTAGAGATCTGGAAGGTCAAATTATAAAAATGTATTATATTGAGGAATTACAAATTCAATAGAATATATGAGTGTAAGTGTAAACGTTTAAAATGTGAATCAATGAAAATATTAGTAATCACTATTTGTTAACAAGTGATAAGTTTACAAGTAATTTAGTAATATCACTGTTAGTAACAAGTGATATAATTTCCACATCCTCTTTTAAACTTAATGAATATTGATCAGCGATTATTTTTCCTCTTTGCGTGCTTAAAAATAGCACTAAGTAATGCCACATACTTATGTTATAATTCAACTTCAATGAAAAATCTCATCATTTATTCAGCTTCATTTTATACCACTGAGAAAGAATAAAGAAAACATAATAATAATTATAATTAAAGCATTTGGACATAAACAAACAACCAAGCTCTACAATAATTTAAGTTTCATTAAACAGTAGTTTCCTTGTTTCTCCATTTTGTAACAGTTCTCTCAAAACAATGTTAGTTTAATTATAAAATAAACTTAAATTTTCAAAAAATCCTATATAGTGTTTATATTATCTAGCATATCTAGGTAAATCCATAGTTTAATTTATTTTGCAATTTTCTGTCGGTCAAAATGATCTTCGTGATTATCTATTATGCATGGATACATGAAATTCTTGAAAGAAATTCAAGGTATATCTATACTATCTATGAAGGTATGAATGAAGAATATAGCAGTTGTAATTCAGCTTTCTTTTTTTTATAGTTAGAAGATTTAAAAAAATCATATATTTTTACTATAACTTTGTAGTAAAAGCATTTAATTAGTTTTCTATGAGTTCTGATACAAAACTTATCCAGCAATACACCTTCGTTTCTTGCAAAAACAAGGATTTTGTTAATTTCTTTATGCTCCTCTAAACCTATTATTATTATTATTATTAAGCATATAAATCAATTTAAATATTAAAAGAAATTGATCCGCTTTCAATAATGACTAAACTTTATTTTTTTAAACTTCATCATCTTTAAAAGGATTTAAAAAACAACAACAAAGGAAATATATCATTTTATTTACTTGAAGTTTAAAATCAATAGAAATGGAAGTCATAGACAACATGATACTATCCTATTTTTAATAAAAGAAATACAGAGCCATTTATAAAGAACTCGCCCAACTTTTAAACCCGGAGTCTGAGATCATTAAACATTGCAAATATATCACAGAAATTCGAATTTTCAGTAACAAAACTTCAGCTCCATAGTAACTGCATTCAAGATTATTTGAAATTTACTCTTTATTATTTCTGGTATTTCTTTAATTTTCTTATTTTTGAAATTGTGCATATCTGAAGACGGTTGATATGACTCAGTTTTCAATATTGGAGTATTAAGAATAATTTTTATTTTGAATTTTGCAATATAAAATGTTTGCTATACATAAATGATAATTTCCATTATATTATTTCAATTTTTCAATTTTTAAAGAGCTATAATCATTAAAATTCTTTTCAAAGCTCCACGTGGGACATTAAATGAGTTTTCGATGACTGTTTGATTCCATGCCACTAACGCTTTCCAACGCATAAGCGCAATTTTCTTTGTGCTTTTCTCAGGAAAAAAGTCCTTTGGACGTGCGAATCTTGACACTTATATACGAAAATGTACAAAATATGAGGGTCTTCAGAATTTTACAGAGAAAAACATTTATTCCCTTAGATTATTCTGGCAATTGAATCTTAACAAATTTCCGATCAAAAATACCCTATCTCAAGTTGTGAGAAAATATTTTAATTTCGTCTTCTTGATTTATTTGTAAATCGATAAACATGCTGCGAGAAGTACTATTCTTAGTGTTAATAGCTTATTTTCAGTAAACTAATATTCAAAATAGCTTTCCAATACTAGAAAATCGCATTAATAATCTAAATTTTTCAACACGATGCAATTTTAGAACTATAAATTTTCAATAATAATATTTTTTTTTCATTTCTAATTGCAAACAACAGTAAAATTATTTCTTTTATTTCTACATTATTTTATATTTCATTGCATTGCTGTTGACAGAAAGCTTCCTCACAAAATTAAGAGCTCCTCATAAGATGAGAGCGGTATTTATTGCACCATTCCATTAAATGACATTAGCTGCAAATATTCTGTGCCGTCTGTCTCCTCAAAGACAAAGGATTCCGGTCGTGGCTGAACCATCAGTCTGACATTTACAAAGAGTCAAGAGAGAAAAAGAAGTTTTTAATTAGTTCGAAGGCATCGGTTTTCCTTAAGAGCTCTTCTTCTATTTTGATGACTCTCAAATCTTTCTTTAAACAATTGCTTTGTTCCAAAAGAAAAGAAAGTGTCGAACTTTGAATACATTGAATCTGACTCTGAGTATTTCCACATAATTGTCCCTAGTTTTCATTGTTTTTTTACGTGTAAATATAAACATTTATGTCTTCAGATTCTGGTAGAATTCAAGGAATAACTGATGCTTTGAATGTTCGTAGGTTTTGAAATATTTGCAATAGTATTCCATTTTTCTTACTTGTAATTCTATTATAATTATGTGTTCTTATGTTCTATTAACTGCCATGATATGTTGTCAATATAAAGTGTTGAAATTGATTATCAGATGTATTTCCGGAAAATAATGACTTTTTTTACGCTTTAATAATTAATATGAGAATAATCATGAGATTTACGATAAACACATTAATATAAATTTTCCGAATAGAAATAATGGATGCAGCTTTCTTACCATAATATAAATATCATGACAACTAATATAGCAAAGCATTTTGATTGAGTGGAATATTCTAAGTAAAATTTTATGCTTTTGATATTTTTCTAAATTCCTTATCATCAAATAATAATTTTTTTTTCCTAACGCAGCAAATTTCCTGATAAAGACAGTCGTTTTATAGATCACTCTGATGGATGCGGAATGAATATCTAGTCTTAAATCAAACTTGACAACATTGGAGGAGAAATTGAAAATTCCGGAAAATACAAGAATCTTGGTAATATAGCAATTAGAGCTCAAATTTCATTAATATTTCTAAAGTTTATTTGTCCAGTCAAGAAAGCAGTGACAAAATGTTCTTTCATATTTCACTGTTCCAGTTTCCCCTTTTTGATTCGCTACTAATTCATTCTTGTTAACGATTCGGATGTATTTTATTTCTACAATGGTTTTGTGTTTTCGTGTATATTAAAGCTTTGGACTTTTACTCTAAATGCACTGCAGGGATTTTTTTTTTTTTTTTTTTTTTTTTTTTTTTTTTTTTTTTAACTTTTTCCTTTTTTTCTCAAAAAACTTTGCGGGTTTTTTTTTTTTTTTTTTTTTTTTTTTTTTACATTTCCTGTAACATAGTCCATATTTACTCAAAAATATTTGCATCTGCTATAGTAGTTTACCTTAAGGATTTTTATTTCATTTACGAAGCTGATATGTTGAGTTTCAAATCTAATTTTCGCACATCAGTAAAACTTCAATTGTTCACTGAACCGCATTAGTAATAAATTCACTCATGAATTGTAGGGATTAATCTCTTTATGTAAAAATTAAATGTTCTTGGCTAAATAATTTGGTATGCTGAATTATAAAACATGCATGCATAAATTGTAGATTGAGATTTTTTTCATTTATTTAATATGTTAAAAATTTATATTCTTAAACATTTCTTTTTGAATTTATACGTACATGGTTAAGAATAGCAATATTGGAAAAATGCATAGTAATTGCATTTGTTTATGTAATGGTATTCTAAAATTCAAATATCAAACGGTTCTTGATTTCTATATTATTTATTTATCTAATGTTAATATTATCATACGTGGAGAACTATGTTTTTCTTTATTGTTCCTCTTTTGGTACAATAAAGATAACATGAACAAGTAGAATATGTATAGATATATTCTACTTTATATATATAGATATATTTCTATTAAAGGAATTTATCTGGTTTTTATTATTTGGTTTGCTCAATTTTGTGTTTTGGGCATATTTTTATATCATTTAATGTGTATTTTTTTAAATACGTTTGGTATTTTCATCATTGATTTGTATTCCTTATTATAATGTCTTGTACTTATTTTTCTATTTAAATTCAAACTGTAAGAATTCTAGTAATTTCATTTTTAAGAGTTTTATCGCCATTTGTAAGCATATATTGTATGTATTATTGGTTGTACTTATTATATGTTTATATATTTTAAAATTATTCTTATTATGTTAACTTGTAAGGATTAAAAAATTTTTAGTCCTTTATTTATTATTTCTTTAATATATTTTATTGTTAATTTACTGCAATTTTGTCTTCTATTTTGCTAGTGTATTCTTCACCCGAAGGATCAGTAAATGCTTTAAAATCAAAGCATTGGGATAACTTTCATATATGGTGAAGGTATAACATAATAAAATTTTCTTGTTCTGTTATATTATAAATGTGGGATTAGTAGCTTTATTGAAGATAAAGTAAATACTGCATGGGAAATCCTATATATGGTCTTATATCACTTTTTCTTCTATCATTTTCTTATTCCTTGCAGAAAAGTCTCGCTGGAGGCTGTTCTTTTAATAATTTCCCGTTATGATTCGTGTCTAAAAAGAGATGTTGGATGTCTGTTCCTATTATTTAAAACTAATAAATGAATTAATATATTTCAATAAAATTCAAAACGAAACATATCGAATATTTGATAATAATAATAATACACACACACACACAAATATATATATATGTGTGTGTGTGTGCGTGAAAGAGAGAGAGAGAGAGAAAGTATTTGATCAAATTCGTTCCTTTTTCATATTTATTTAACTTTAAAGCAACTTCCCCTTGACCAGACATTTGGATTCGTTAAATGTCACTTGTCAAGACACTACAGAAGGAAGAGAGGGCACAATCACAAGGATTATATACAGTCATAGAGAAGTCCTTCCATGGAAGTACATCCCATCATCGGAGTGTGGGATGTACTTCCATGGAAGCATTTATCATTCCACAGCATTTATTTTTCTCACAACAAAGCGAAATTCTACTACTTATCAGATATTTTCTCATGCACGTATTCTTATTGGGAACCAGAGAAGAGGTTTCTGTTGTAACTCAAAGAGAATTTAGAATCACTTATTCCAGATTTTTATATAAATTTTTAAACTTTAATCCTTTTCTCAAATGTGTTTCATCATTCACAAGATATTTAGGCATGTTAAAAATAATCTGTTATTTCTAATAACTTCCGAGTTGAATTATATCATTAAAATTATACTCTAAGTACCCAGAACTATTGCCTTGAAAGTGATCTCAAATAAATGTTTTATTAGTTTAGTGTTATTTATTATTATTGAAGAACTTCTTATATAAACATTATTTAAAAATTACGTATATGTTATCTTATACGTAATAAACTGGTGATTATGTTTAATTGTTGTTGATTACGAATAATTTCTGGTAATTACTCATAATGGCCGGATTATTCACTTTTACTTCGGCATATGCAAATAGTTTTGGAAGTTAAATATGTGAACTGAGAGGGAGATATGACCCTGAAACTTCTGTTCAAAAATAAGATTCATATTCATATAACAAAATAATAATTAAAAAAACACAATAAAAACGATGATCAAAAGAGTTGAATATGAAAAAAGGAAGAATGCAATGTAAGCGGATATATATATATATTGGGAAAGAATCGTGCTGAATGGTACGCTACATTAAAGAGAAGCCCTGAACCCGTCGGCAACAAACAGCATTATATGAAATATTCTGAAACGATGTTGATATTAAGAGATAAATACTATCAAGTAAAATACAGATCATGCAATTGCTTAGTTTATAAGTAATTAATTTTTTTTTGAATCAGTCTAACTTAATAAATCCTTTGACCTAAGAATTTACTTACCTTCCTAATTAGATGATACATCTTAATTGGGACATGTATTATTATATTAAGCCCTATAATAATATAAGGACATTTGAGATATTGAGACATTTTTAAGCGATTTTAATATTTTAGATTATTTAATTCTTTCACTTAATTGCAGATTTAAAGTTAGAAATTCAGTGATTTGATACTCAGGTCAGACTCGTCATTGCATGCGAACCAATTAACAATTGTCAAACTATTACCTGTTTCATTTTACACGTCATTTTAATGGACCAAAACGGCATTAAAATGAAGTTCGAAAACTCATTACGCTTCGGCTTTTCATACGCAAGGATTAGAGATTTAATAATGGCAACAATATATAGAATCAAAACAACTTTACTATTATCTTGAAACGATTATATCCTCGCAATATAATCCCTAGTGCTGTTACATCGTGCTACTGTATATGTGAAATTGTAGATTATCCGAAATAGTAACAATTCTGTGGAAGATATGAATGGATAAGTGTCTTGAGTAACGTGACGTCTCAAGAATTATTTATAATACCACATGATTGATTTGATTTTCTCACCTGATGTATGTTAACTTCTTTATGAAACCGATGATGAAATTGATGAATATCTGAAGCTATAACTAATTCTATTAATTGCAATATAACCTTTTAAATGAATTAAAGAATCTCTAAAGAGTTAAGAGAATCCTTCAGCAATTCGAGATTGATTTCGTTCGAGATTGATGCTTGCTGCGAATACATCATCCTTATTATTCTCCGAATTCCCTTCCTTATGATTATGTTTTTTTTTTGTGGAAAAATATTCCAATAAAATTTTCCTCGTATATGTATAATAGATTATCTTGGATTTATCAAAAAATTTTTGTTGTAGACCAAAAAATACGTATTAAATGATTCTGATATAAAAAAGAAAATATTTCAGTTTTAATTTTGAATATCCTGCTAAACGTTTCCAGAGATTCTGAGGACTTCAGTCTGCTCTATCCAAAGAATCAGCAGATTTAGAACATTTTAGGTATTGCATGACTTAGAGACAAATTATACATAATGTTTCGAACTTGCGTATATTAAAATCCTCTTAGGGTATTAATGCATTAGCAGATGTGTGATTTCCGATGTGTAAAGCTCATATTGAGTTTAATGACTCTTGCTTAAAAATCGAATATTTAAGCTTTAATTTAAAATAAGAAAACATATTTCAACATATACACAATATGTTAAAAACATCCTTTAAATTCAGTCAGATTTATGTATGGTGTAACATGATATTCAGTAAACCAGCTGATAAATAGGGAATATTTGAAATACCTTATGGAAACTTTCAAAGGCCGTTTTTCTTAGACATATTGAAAGATAACATGATTGATTCAATATTTTTGCTTATCGACATTAATTGGAAGGGAGAAAGCGTAATAATATGTTCTGTAGATTCAGCAATTATCTTCAGAGCAAATAATGTATTCTGGAACAATTGACAAAATAAATCTTCACATTTATCGAGTCTGTTTATTTACTATCAATTTTTTCAAATATTAGCATAACCACGGCTTCGGAATTTGGGAATATATTGCGTTAAAGACTGACAAATCGCATTGCAGGCAAAAAATTAGTACTAAAGTAATAAGTTTTTTAAAGGTATTTTCAATTGTATCTGTAAAAATAAATTGCAAACTTTTACTAAGATTAATGTTTTACTTTCTATTTTTAATGCCGAAAATGCATTTAATTGGCATGAAGCAATTTCAGAAAAGATACTTTTGTTCCAAGTATTTTTCTGTTCTTTATTTTTATTTTATTTCTGCCTATTTTTACACACCTTAATTTTATTAATGTTTATTCGGATTTTTTTGAGAACATTTAGGAAAAGAAATTGATTTGAAGATTTTATTCCATACTTAATTATAATTTTTTATTAACTAGCCATATATTTGGATAACATTTTATATCTTCTATTCTCTTAAATTTATATTGCTATAAAAATATTTGTTTTATGTTCGTATTTTTTTAATGTTATCATCTTTTATAATGTACTGATATTTCTTTTATCTTAAGATATGTGTTATTTTTATACCTTTCGATACAAGAAAGTTATTTATAAAATACAAAAATATTTCTCTAGAGAAGTGAAAATGTTACTTGTATTTAAATGCGTAAAATCTTTATCTAGTTTTCAAAGTCTAAATTTGTTTGTGTCTATTTTAATCACTTCATTTCCACTCATGAATTTCTCTCTCCTTCCAAAGTATTTTTAAAGACTTATTTTGTAACTTGCTAGATTAGCATGCTGACACTAATGGCAGCGAACAGAGTAGATAGCACAAACGAAAAAAAATTTAAATAAGTTTCATATGTTATGTTGAAACGAGATAGATTCATTGAAATTGAGAGTCCTAAGAACGGATCTGGCGTGAAATATATATTGCATGTATTATACTTTAATTTTATTCTGGATGCCTTTCCAAACAACCGCTCATTAGCAACATTTAAGTAAATTTTAACATTTAAATATGAATTTTGCTATTGGCATAATTTCTTTTCATGTCCCTCCCCCTCCCGAAAAAAATTGTCGTTAAACTTTCCATGTTTATAATTTAATATTAATTATTCGAGGGGAGGCAGCTGTTTTGATTACCATTTCATCATAATCATTTAGTATGATGATTAATTTAATAAATAATTCAAATATTATGAAAACAACCATTTACAATACACGCCATAATTAGAAGATGCCTTTGTTAATTGAAGTAAGAAAACTGTTCCTTCTGGATTGATCATGATTTTAAGGACGATTGAAATTTTTGAAAATTTTATTAATGTTAACATGGACAGGGTGTAAGTTAATAACAAGTTGCTCATGCTTCATGATTATGACATCAAGGCTGTGGCGTTAGCAGTCAACCAAGTTAGAGCTGTTGCAATTTCGCCAATAAAAAAGTGGCTGTGACACATATAAAAGGCATCGAACAGGGTTTTTTTCACTTCTTCAGTTGAAGTCTATACGGTACTATACGTTTATGAAGAGACTGCGCATTTATATAGAGTAACTATAAAATATTACATAATTTCAATGGAAGACGGTTTCCAATGCTCCAGTGACTGTTATAACAGAAATAAACACCAACACTGTTGCTGGTAGTATCATATTAAGACAGAAAAAACTTACGTATTATTGGGTACCATTCATTTATTCTCAAAGGGAAATTGTCCACAACACGTGTTTATGATCGGTGAGCCCCAAGATTCCTCGTCATTACCTTTCAAAGACCAAGATCAAACCCAAACCATTAGAAGCATGGGCACACACCATCATTTTTATGGTTCTGATTTAGCATATTGCTATTTTATATTTCACACACCTCAAGGGTAAGTTTTATTTTTCATTAGAAGCCTTGATAAAAGGTAAGCATCCGAATTTCAGAAAAATGACTTCCCATTTGTACTTGAAGAAAGGAAAAATGGTTCGATAATGCATTGCTTGATGGAGAAGTATTTTCAGAAATATAAAATCAAAATTTACAATATAAGTACTGATAATTATTTTTTATTAATTTATGATAATTTTTATTGAATATCTTACGCGTTTTCGAACTGTTTAAAACTTGTAAATCCTTTCTACTTCATCTACACAGTCACACACATTTAAAACTTTCGCAACCAAAGAAAAATTAATAATGATAATAAAAATAATATTATAAAATCCCCTCTAGTACGAAACCCTTTCATTATAAACATATTAAATTGTATTTAAAATTTCTTTTATCTCAAATTAATCACTTCAGATAAAAGCAATTAAAATATCTTAGTTATCTAAACACAATAAAGCATTATCTGAAACAATGATCTGTGGACTTAAGAGAGGTTCAAAAGCGAAAAATGATTAGATCTCAGTTGAAAGAGTACTTAAGTGAAAAAAATACGTTTAAAGTTTTGGAAGTGTATTGATGAGTGCATTCTTTTGAATAGATAAAGATTAATTAGTTAATGAGTTTTCTTCAAGGAATAATTTTCTTTTATGTTATTCTTCGCCAATTTAGCGGAGACTATTTCGGGATGAGGTGCTTGATAAGTAACTTCAGATGTATTCAATTGCTTAGAAATTTATATAATAGTTAAAAGATTATGCAAGCTTACTATTTTCTTTATATAATTTAAAATTTGGTGACGATTTAAAACATAGTTCTTCATAATTATAATTAAATGAGTTGAAGTTTTATAATTTTAAAATATAACTTCACACATATATTTCTTTTAAAATTGATAAAAATTAATAAAAATTTGAAATTTTATTTCAAGATACAAGAAAATTTCAGAAAGTTTTAGCATTTGACATGAAGAGTATATTTTACTCTTTGCTGAAAAATGGAAATTTATTTTGACATTCTTAAAGCAAAATTCTAAGTCTCATTTTTTAGAGTCTTTAAAAAAAACTCAAATAATATTCACATTATTTTGAAGTTAGTGTTATTTATATTTTTAAATTAATTATGTTTTCAATATCATAGCATTATTTTACTCGTACTGTATGTAGGATACTAATATTTGTTTCAAAATGATTAGTTTTAAATGAATTCATGAAATTACCTTATATTTTAATACTTAGTGTTGTTGGACAATATTTCCGTTTCTTCATATGTTTTTTTATTCAAATGTTTAAATGCCAGACCTCTTAAAGACATATAAATCATGCTTTCCAGATTTTATAGTTGGGTGTATATTTCTAGTTTAATTAAATTGTTGTTTAAATTTCTTGAATGTTAATATTTTCTTGTTTTTGCATCTGGCTGGAAATTTTCAGCTTGACTAAACTGAATTTCAATTAATTTTTAATATTTGCTTTGTTATAAATGCATATGAATTTCTTAATGATAGAATTTACTATTTTATAATATCTAAACTAATTCTTGTTTTCCAAACATCTCACTTTCTTGAGATTTTGGAATCAAAGGGAGTCACTTTTTATATAAAAGCAGAACCCATACAAAAATAAATTTCTCATTTAAATCCATGCCTGCATGCGACCCTTGATAAATAAAATCTGAAATGTTTATATTACAATATCTTCCCAAAACACAAATCCTTCCAAAAAAAAATCCTTGATCGAAGACATTGATAATATATTTAGAAATAATGATCTTTCATATTAAATTAAAAATTTCAAAATGGATACAGTGGTTGCTACTACAAATCTCTGCCAATATTTCCACCATAGAAAGTGTACAGTAAAGCTATACTTTGGAACTGTTTCAACAAAAATGGAGGTTATTGATGTTGAATTTAGAAGTCATAACATCGACGTAGTATTTATTTCGGAAATATTATAGTGAATTTCCACGTAGTGAGTGTACAGTGAAATAGATTCATCGAGATTCCTTCCGAAAATGAAACTGATGCGAGATAAACAATCGTTCACATCGTTGCTAAGCGGCTTGAGTTACAAGCTACATAAAAATTTCCCAAAATGAACCAATGATTGGGGATGGGGGGGATTGTTTTTAGGGTTACTTAATTATTTCCAATATATAGATATTTATACGCCTTAACCCAATGATCCCTGACCTCCCAATATCACCCACTTCGACAGAGACGTGACCCACGCGATTTGGGGTGATTAAAGGAGTTTAATGAGTGCTCGTCGAGAAATATCTTCCACCCCTTAAACTCATTTAACCGCTTCAAATCGCCCGAATGAGGTCCCTATTGAACTGGGTGATATTTGACGGTCTAGGCTCATAGGGTTAAAAGATTAATTGATTTTGACATCACATTATATTCATTTTGGGAAATTTACACAATCAGTTATGATATCTATGATACTACTTGTTTATCCTCAAATTGTTTAATGAAATGAAAAAAATTCCAAATATGCAAAGAAATTTCCTCAAAACATCCGTAGTAAGTTTACAACACATAAATTCTTTTCATTTGTTTTATCTAAGTTTTATAAAATTGATACAACTGTTGCATTTACCTAAATATAATGAATGAAAAGTTTGAAAGCAAAAAACTCATTTTCTTACTAAACTAATAAAAAATATATATCCTCATTTTTCATATTTAAACAAATTTTTATTAAAGTCTAAGCATATTTTTAAAATTTTATGTTCTTTTTTCTCACGATGTAACATAAAATTCATACTGATACAGCATACTCTTGAAAGGACAACTATACCCTAGACATTTTTCATTTTTGTCTAGACGCTGAGAATCAAATTTCGATTATCTCTCTTATTCCTGTCTCAAGATTATGCAACTAACGAATGAAATATTATAGAAAAGTAACAAAAATAGTGTGTTAGAGAATATCATCTAGTTATTTACTCAGGCAGGAAATGAAGCTCGCATCCAAGGTCTAGAAAGTAAAAAAGAGAAGTCTAACATAGATAAAGTTCGCAAAAGTATAATTAAACTTCATTTTGGCAAAATGTTTCATAAGATAGGAAATATTAAAAAAATGACAGATTACACATTTCATTAAACTTTTAGTTAATTTGACGAAGCTTGAATTCCCTCACTTTGGTGCAAATATTGTGCAATTTTATCGATGCTATTTTCAGGAAAATTGCTTAGAATATTTCATTAATGTACATATCCTAAATTAAAAAATGAAATCTGAAAGCATATATCATATATTACATCTGAAAGAACTAGTCTTTTCTATAAAATAATGTAATAAATTCCAAACTTTACTTTATCGGCAGTTGATTTAGTTGATGCGTGTTTGGATGGAATTTATTTATATTACACAAATCAGTATGTTTTGTGTTTGACTTTAAAATATCCAGAATAGAATCGTGTATGCACATATAGTCTTGTATAATGTATGATATCAAAATATGTACGTGATTCTATAAAGTATGCATTTATGATTCAATGGAGTCCAACATTCAAATGCATTTATAGTTTTTACATCAGGATCATTTATCAAACTTCATTTATCTTGGCTATTGTGTTTTTGACATCTACATGCATGAGGATTAACTACAAAGACATATGAAATTTTTTTCACACTCTAATAAATCACAAGATCTTATTAAAATTTACAATAAAATGAAATTTCTTTCATTTTATTGTAAATTCATTTCTTTAGCAGCCATTCAGAATAAAAATTTACAATATTTGGAATTAATGTTGAAGTTTTATATGAAGGGTAAAAAAAGGTTTAAATAAAAGCATTAACAATACCAGCGTTAAATTGATCATGTGTAATTGTTTCAAATTAAACTCAACAATACTCAAATAATCAAATCAGGGAGAAAAAATTTTTCCCCTCGTAAAACAAGGATGCGTAGTATGAAAAATATCAAATGCAATTTTAGAACATAATTTATTTATTACTGAATGGTGTTTTGCCTTTATTGATAAAGGCAAAGCACTTTCGAAAACATTTTCTGCAGTACTCAGATATATCACTGTTATGCCATCCGCCAGTTATGCAACTTAAATTTGACAATTAAAATTGCAGTCATTTAGAAAAGTAGTATAAGAATAGAATATAAAGAGCATTCTATCTTCGGAAAAAATTTTAGCTGAAAATCCAAAAATGGTTCGAAAGCCTTAGGATTTCAGGTTGATCAAGTGCATATTACTAACATCTAATAATTTGTAATATTTTATGACTCTCTTCTTCAAAATGTGCTGTTTTATACAGATTCTTCTCTAACCCCCTGTTTTCTTAATTAAAGAATTTATTTTAATCAAGTTTCAAGTCTCCTTCATTCCTTTTGTGATATTATTTTATTTATAATCGGATATAAAGGAGTATGTATTGTATAATTATTTATTTATCTGCATATGGAGATTCACATTTTAATCAAGTTTCAAGTCTCTCTCTTGCATTTTGTGATATTATTTTATTTATAATCGGATATAAAGAAGTATTATTGTATAATTATTAATTTATCTGCAAATGTAGATTGACATTTTTACCAATAAGTGACGCTCTAATACATCAGTATTAGAAATAATAACTGGTCATTGACTTCTGAAAGTTGTAATAATTTAGTTAGAATCAAGGAATCAATAATAATCAAATTCAAGTTGCATTGCTTGTCTACTTTGATGTAGACATATAGATAATACTTTTTCCACTTCAGCATTCTTTGCTAAATATTTTATGTAAAGATACATATATACGCATTATATAATGTATTATATTATAATATTCCATTTCAGAATTTTTGATAATGATATATTTGAAAAATAATAGCCAAATAAGTATTAATTACTTATCAATATAGCACAAATATGAATCTTTATGTTATTTGTATTTTAGAAATGTTTGAGCAAAATGATCATTCTATTCAGCCATTGCGAAATAATTTCTAATTTATATTGGAAATGTAATTTTTAAGAATAAACTATATTATTCTTTTGTTATGATTTAGAACCAGAAATTAATCAGTTTCAGCTATCTGTTGACGTATTGGAAATGTCCTTCCGGGCTTTCAATAGTTTAAAAATCCGTTATTCCATCTAAGAAATATTTATATATGATTTTTTTTAAAGATTGGCCACGTATTTCATTATTTACAGCAAAAAAGTGACGAATTGGCAGTTTCTTATTTCCTATAAGAATGGGCTTTAGGAAAACGGAAATAAACTTTCCACCTTTAAAATTTTATTTCTTCCAGCTGCTCGTTGTTTGTTTGAATCGTACAATTCGTTTTTTTTTATATCTGACAAAATCAGATCTTCTTACAGTTACATCTCGATATTATACTTTATCTTATCTAGACATTTAATAATAATAAACTATCTCAAATGTTACTGCAGTTTATGGAGTGTGTATATATATATATATATATATATATATATATATATATATATATA
>JAPMOR010084159.1:53774-84736 GCA_026543865.1 Argiope aurantia | reverse complement strand
GCTTTTCTTTTGTTACTTTCTAGTTATAAAGTATATAATGAGAAAGCTCTTTGGTCATCAAAACATTTCAGCTTTGAGTTTTCAATGAATCTCCAAGATTTAGACAGATTTGAATACAAAAGCCACTGTTTATGGAATTATGTCTGTCTGTATGCAAAGGTGATAATTTAGAAATATATAGAAAATTAAATTTAATAAGAGGCAAATGAATAAATTTCTTTCAAAAATTTCTGGCAACATCTTTTAAGAGGAAATCTGTCTCTTGATCTAGTTGGCTGTATGCGCGCATGTGACTTTCATAACCCAATAAATGTTTTGAGTTACATGGATAGAAATTACACTTCTGTGTTAAATTTTGAACCCTATTTGCCTTACAGTAGTTTGTCTATAAATTTATATATAAATGTACAAGTGAAAGCAATAATTCAAAAACATTACCATTTAAGCTCAATTTGGTAAAAGGTCTTGAAATTAAAGTAGTCTGTTAGTAATATAATTCTATTTTACTTTGTGACATTGTACCGTCCAAAATCTGTATTACATTTTCTTTCATATTCATAAGCATAAAACTCAATATATCGTGTCACTATTTGTGGAAGTTGAACGGTTGACATTTCCTCGTGGTCTCATCCTTTCGTATTATCCATGTGTATTATTCCATGAGAATAATGGTCAATGTCCGGGTTTCTGGAGACGCTTGCCTTGTCTATAATTTTCAGATTTAGGAGTAATGTTGCATTTTTATTATGAAGTAAATTAGAAAGATTGAGAGAATTACTTTCTTTGGTATATTGTGTTATTAATAAATGTATTTTTATAATCAATAAATACAATTTTGAAATTATATTCCTCTTTTTTTGAATACAATAACTCAGAAAAATTAGCATCTAGCAGAACTCAAATTTGGTATCTGTTTTTTTAAAGTTAAATTTGTAGACATCAATCCCATTTTGAACAGAATCTATTCATACGCTCATCTGCGTCTATCTGAATACATAGGAGAAAGACAATTATCAAAGATCTACATGGGTAAAATTTGCTACACAATTTTAGAATCCACAGTGTTGTTATGTAACAAATTTTGAATCAAATTTGTAAGCAGATTAACCATTTGTTGCTCATTATTTGGCTGCAATGAAACGATTACTTAAAAAGGTCAATAGCTGAGTTAAATAAAATTTGGTAGGTGATACTTTGATTGAATTTTAGTTATGTGCCACATTTTGATTTCAGTCAATTTACAAAAAAAAAGTTCAAAACGTACACTTGGTTTTCTTCACAGTGATATGAAGCAATACTTTTTTGTGGGAATGAGAGAATTAAAATCTCAGCACCCATGAACGTACTAAAGTCCAGAATTTTTATGAGGTAGTAATGTGATTTCATTTTTGTTATGAGCGAAAATAAGCGTAACAATACCGGATAGAATTCTCTAGCTGGTTCAACCTACTAATTCTAGTCAAACATTTTATAACCTATTCACATTCACTTTGTAAACTTAAGATACAGACTTCGATAAAACATTTTTTAAAAATTCCATTTCCATGATTTTCTTATTATTGTTTCTAACAGGTCAGCTATGAAATGAAATTGTACTATTTGTTGAGGAAACATGATTTAAATTACACAGTACCACCACATACATGTAATGTAATTTTACCACACACAATTCATTTAATATTAAATTAAATGTCTGTTCCCCGCATAATTCAGAGTTAAATTCATTTTCAGAATGTTTAATCATTATGTAATTTAACAATAATGAAATGTCTTTCAAAGCGTGAGAGCATATAGTTTAACATTATGTATCGTATATACAGTTTATGAATTACAGTCATCCATTGCAAAAACATAAAAACATAATACTGAATAATGGAATAAAATTGTACAATTCTAATAAATTAAATAATGATTGCTGAATAATTTAAGATTGATGATTAGTTTTGTATTTAAATTTAATGTATTAATAATTTGATTTTCAAAAACATTACGATTAATGTTACATTTGATAGCTTTAATTATTCTAAAAATAATTAAATTATTTATCCTAAAATTCCTAATACTAATTCTGATTATGACATTAGTTTTATGATGTCTCAAAAGGTGTGAAATTTTATTTTCTTATTCCTTATGTAAGTATAGATTTGATTTATGTATCAAATTTTCTATAGGAATTTTAGTACAAATTATATTTTTTAGACATTTTACAATATGTGTGAGATAAAAAAAAAAGTCCAACTTGGTACAAAAAAAAAAAAAAAAACATTACACGAAAGGACATGAAGTACTGCCAAAAAAATCAACAGATTTACACGCAAAAAATCAGAATTTTTAAAAATTATAAACACAGACAATGAATCTATAAATAATTAACACCAGGTGCATCATACCTCTCAGTATAAAAAAAGCCAAAATTCAAATGGAGAATTCGCTGGACGGATTCACTTCATCCATCTGATGTTCCGACACTCACTAGATATTGGTTCGTGATAGAGATGAATCCAAATTCTTTACAATTATTTGAAACCTCATTTTTGTTGACACATTCACCAAATTTCTAGCCCAAAAAGACATTCATTCTCATTCATATCTCATTCATTCTGCATTCATTGAAAATATATGCAAATCTTTCTTTTTTTTTTTCAATTAATTTCACAACAAAACAATAGCGCAGAGATATTTGTATGGTAGTCACTGGAAACAAGTGAAATAATTGCAAAATGATAAATATTCGGATTTCCAAATCTATAAAATCTCTTGAATGATCAATCTTTAAAATGCTCGAACAGATGCTACTGATTTTCATCATAGTTTGACAAAAAGGAAATGTCGCTGAGAGGAGTCAGCGCCTCCATTTTATTTGTTTCTTACATGGTGTTCATGAATTTGTCTAACGTATAGTAATTTTCCCAATATTAAAAATGTAATATTTTTTTTTAAGTAATAGAGGTCATATTTTGCTATAATTTGCCTAATATGAGTACTTTAGACAATTCCTTCTTTTGTTTCAATCATTCTGTTTATTTATGTTTTATTCTTACTAAACCAAACAAAAAAAATTAAAGCTTTAAAGTTTTTTAATTATTTTTTTTATTTATTTATTTTAGCAAGATAACCGGGTAAATTAGCGACATCATCATCTGGTTTCAGGTGTTTAAACTGTTTTCTATTTATCATTTATTTGTACTTTTTTTATATATTCTATACGTTATTCTGATTGCCATGATCAGAAAACTATTTGCTTCTATACTGCAAGCTTAATAGATAATAATTTAGCAATTAAACATATATATGTATATATTATTTACAATCCTTTTTTTTCCCTGAACAATGGTAGGTGAAGCCTTGAAAATGGTATATGGGCCTATTAAAATGACTATATGTTAACTGATGTAGCAGTTTATTGTGTCCCTGGATAGAAACATCCCTGTCCAAAAACAATTTAGGACGAGATATATGCGTTGAAAAAATGTAGAATTTTATTGATTTCGCAGAAAAAAGACTCCTCGAACACGATATTAGTTAGAATATAATGCCATTATTAGTAAGAATATAATTTTTAACCTTTTTATACAAGTACAGCGTGTAGAGAGTGCAAGTGGGAATGTACTATTAAGTCAATTAAACACCAGAGAATTTAGAAAGCCCATCCATTTCTTCACTTCTAATTTTCTTCATCTACTCATTCAATGGTTACAACTGGCAAAGAAACAGTTAATTTTACCTCATTGTATATAGAAGTGAAAGAAACACTACATGTGGTATATTTCTTTACACCTACTTGCCTATAAAGAAACTTCAGAAAATTATACTTCCGAAAGAATATGCCCTGTTTGGAAAGAATTATTCCTAAAAACGGTAAAATTCTCTAGTAGAGATAAAATAAAATACTTTCGAAACTGCGCTTGATTTCAAGAAAAGGTTCAATCAAAATTTATTAAAGTTTATTTTTTAAATTCCAATCAGTCATCTCATTACCTCTGAACTAATTTGATAAATTCTCAACAGCTCCTGTTTTTTCTCCAACAGTTCTTTCTGCATCATGGCTATCAGTATTCTACTTTTGTACCATTGTCATGAATAGATCAAAATTAGTTGGATATGTTGGTTGTGCCATTATAACTCCATCTGTTGTACTGAGTTATTGCCTTCGCAAAGGTTGTCTTGTTTTTACTGCCGAGTTGGTAGCAATTTTCTGTGTTCTTCAGGACTTCTGTGCTGACAGTATGAGTGCTTTGGAGATGCTTGCTCATTTTCACCATAGGATGCGTCCGGGAGCCATGCAAATTTTGTTTACCTTGTATCTTCTGCAAAATAATGCCTTCAGTATTTCTTTCCTGCTAGATTCCGAGTCATGTGTGTATTTTGGGCTACGGGAGGGCTCATTTTGCTGCTAAATCTTCATTGGTATTTCGGTTACAATCACTCAATTTTGTGACTTTAAAAGATCATTTATTTGTCAGTTCATTACTACTTGGAAGGGACCATGGTATCTACAATAGATCAACAATAAGATAAATTCCATCAAATCCACAATTGGTTTGTGGCCTGTTCATCCTATACAAGAGGCTGGTATCAAATTAACTCGCCACCGTATAGGTTACCTTTCCATTACTCACCGCCATCTACTTTTTTGGGGGGAATGCAACAGTTTGTCCCACATGTCACATGAATTTTAGTGTGAAACATGTTTTAATTAAATTTCCCTCTTTTAATTCTGATCGTCACTTCCATTTTTATTCAAAGTCTCTTAACTTGAAATATTCAGTTATTGAAAAACACTATTCAAATGTTTTTAACTTTTTAAAGACAATTGATTTTTTTATGATCATTTAACACCTTATTATCATTTTTCGGGGTTCACATCTGTTTCTTATTAAAAGCATCAATTCTATGTATGTTCTTTGTCGCTCTTATTTTATATGTTTTCAAGCTACTTTGTTTTCAGGAAAAAGGGAAAAATTTGGCTCAGTTAATCAAGAATGGCTCTTGCGCCAGTAAAACCTAAAAAAATTAAACCAAGCCAGAACTAAATCGAATCTAAAACCAAGGCAATTTTTTGTTAAGTTATTGGGGTTTTTTTTTACATAATTCCCCAGAATAAGACTGTCTTATTTTTCTGTATACTTAGGCTAGTATGAAGAAAATCAGGTCATTAATAATAACAAAATCGATGCTCAAATTCAAAGCAAGATTTAAATTTATCATTTGTAACGCAAGAATATTTTACCAATATTTAGAAATTGAGAAAATTGTATTCAAGTTGTAAATATAATAATAGAATTTAAGTTATGAAAACGTAAAAATGAATATAAGATCTAAAACGCTAAAAATAATAACGGGATTTAAAACGGTCACAGGGACATACATTATTGAATAAAATATGAAATAAATATAAAAATGAATATAAGATTAAAAAAAACTGAAATTAGTAACTGAATTTAAAACGGTCACAAGAACATATTTTCAGGGATTAACATTATTGAATAAAACATGAACTAAACAAGAAATGAATCTAAGATCCAAAAAAAAAAAAAACTGAAATTAGTAAAGGAATTCAAAACGATTATAGGGATATATTTTCAGGGATTAATATTATTGAATAAAACTCGTATTTTTGCCAAAAGTGAACTCTTCCTACCTTAATTGGTGTGCAATGACTGTAGATTCGTTTTTATTGGCAGTGAACATAAATCAATCATAATACATTCCTCTCAGGGAAAAAAAAAATGTTTTTTTTTATTCCTCTGGTGGTTTTAATTGGACTGAATACAGCAATAAAGAAAAGAAAACTATTTTCTTTGGCTATCTAATTAGAGACGTTTGTGTTTCATTGGAGAGAAAAAAACACAGGCCTGTATTTAATTTGCGACTTCTTTAGCGCTATATTGTTTTCGGACTTCATTGTTTCTGATTTGATTCATTTGCTGACAAAACTAATTTCGTATTAGTTAACGTGAACATATTAATTTTCTGTAAAGTTCTTCTGAGATAGATTTTAAATAATTATTTAACATTATTTCAATCTAACATGCTATGCGGGAGTACGAGGAAAGTAGCAATTTTGAAGTCGGATGAAAAATACTAACTTAGAAAAAATTTTCATTACCTTTTTCTTCACCCAAATTTTAAGTCTTTTTCATGTCCTTATTTTTAAATGTAAATTTATTCTAAATTAAAGAAAGTAAGGCATTTTAAAAAGTAAATATTTTACATGGCTTTCAAAAGCATCACTAGCATGAAAGCACTGAGATACCATAAATGAAAACTATGATCTTTGAAATCTAAATCAAGCTGTTAGAAAAATATTTAAAAATTCTATGATGCTGATTTCAAATCAACTTGATTCGATGCTACTAAGAACTTCAAAAATTTCGAAATATCAGATTAATACCAATATAAATTCTACATCATTTATATACTTCACAATTGACCAATTCTTTTCGTTCTAATTCAACCATTTGAATCCATGAAGCTATTTTTTCTTATAAATAGAAATTTTGGCTAAATGATCTTAAAATACTAAGGAATTACCGGAGGTAGATCCCTGACTTTGCCTCTGTATATATAAATAAGCTGCCTTCCTGGATCACGATAAAAGAAAATTTTTCAAAAGGGTACTTCACCGTCTAACCATTTTCTTGACTTACATCATTCTTAATGATTTTGATTAATGCTTATGATATTATTTTCTTACAAGATATACAAAATGAATCTTCTTTTAAGTATAATAAAAATAATCAATACAAATATAAAGTCAGGAAAGGAAGTTTATTGTCACATTGTGTGACAAAGATATTTATAAAATTATTTATGGTCAAGAACATTCTGATGTTTTGGGAATTATTTATTTATCAGAATTATTTATTTAAAGTAGTTATCATTATTTAAATTATTATTATTTATTTATCCTCTAATATTTGCCTTGTCACCATATAAGAGAAGGAATCATACGTTATATATATAATGCCTTTTTTCAATTTTTTACATATTAAATAGATTATATTCTGTTATTAAATTGCGATTTACAGATATTTCCAATCGTTTTGAGATAATTACATTGTGTTTATTCCATGCAGTTTCACAGGAGAAGTTTTCATTACCCATAAGTATGTAGTAACTATGTTAAATGCTTGAAATGAAATTTAAATAATAAACGAAGATATTTTCAAATTACTACGGAAAAAGCATTTACGAAATGTTTTAAATCATGGCTCCATTTCGTAAAATTTACAACTTGTGCTCAAGAAGTTTTGATACTACATACAGACGATAATGGAATTCACTCTTTCATTTCATTAAATGATTAGATAAACAACATTACTTCCCCTCTTTCTTCTTCTCACACAAAAGGAATTTCGGCTGTGGCTGAATCTCTCACAAGAACAAAAGGGGAAGTAAGTTTTTAATTACTTTGTAAACTAACATTTAATGTAAGAGTACTTCATCTTCACCATTTAATTAATCTTGCACAATTATTTGGATGTTTCGATTCAAAGTAATATAAATAAGGCTTTAAATAACCACTGTGCATTTTTAAAGAAGAAAGAATATAGGTTTTAAACTAATGAAATAATTTAAAATTTTAATAGAGATTAATTTTTCTTATGACCTTCAGATAACTTTAAGGCGTTGCTAATGGAGGTTGCTTAAAGTTATTTATTTTTTTTTTTTGGAAAATCAAAAGTCTGCATAAAAATATGCAATTTTGTTTTAATATAAAGCAGATTCTGGCATGCTAACAGAAAAGAAAAATTAAATTAGTAATTACTTTTTGAGATACGAATAAAATACAAAAATATATCCTTTTTAGGGATAAATGAATAATTGTATCCCCCAATTAATTTCTTTTTCAGTTGGATAGAGCAGGATCTTTAAAATGTAATAATAAAATCTTAAGAAAGAAATATTAATTTATAGTCAATTTTAAAAATGCTGACAGATACATCTTAAAATAAAAATAAATTAACGAATGAATAAGGGAAATTTCCGTTCTTACTTTTCCTTTTAAAGCTTTGTTCATTATCTTAAAAGGGGCAAAATGACATGAAAGTAAATCTTTATTATTAGTAACTGAAATTTCTATCTTAAATGAAAGATTAACAGTTTATATGTTTTAAATAACCATAAATTATATATAAGAAAATTCTGTATAATTTTTAAGAAAAAATACTTCTTAAACCAATGATAGTTTTATTCAACATCACTTCTTTCACGTGCTATTTCTATTTTGCAATTAGCATATATGCATGCATTTATAGGAAAAAAACATAATTTTACTAATTATGATATCTAGCAAATTAATTAAACATTTACTGAAATTTCATTTTTAATCGTTAATTTGAAATTATAATTATTGAATTTAACTTATATTCATTATATTTGCATATACCGCAATTGAGAAATACGCTTAGAAACTGATTTGGCTTAAATAGTAGATCTTTGAACTAAAATAAGATTTATCTAATAACTCCGTCTGCTATAATTTACTTCTCCAAAGTTCTAAACCAGCCAATCTATTCATAATTCATGAAATGCAAACATCGATATTGTTCAGGAGTTGCAGACATCATTCAACAAGCTTAAACCATTATGTGCCAAGTTGCTGAAACCAAATATTTCAATTCTCCCTGGTGAAAGCTATTGAATAATATCTATTGAATTAAACATATTATAATTAAATATAATGAATTATCTAAATTAAATATATGGAGTTTCAGGTTTTTAAAATACAATGATTAGTGGTTGTCATTTTTTTTAACTTTTCAAATAAAATTTTGAAATAAAAAAGGAAATATCAAAAAAGGAGACAATTTGAAAAGTTGCATCACCAAAAACTGCTCCAACCGGCCCTGAGATACAAGGCAGAAACATGTAAGACAGAAGAGAAGCGTTCAGATGATGCCAACAATTGCGCTCATTGGAAGGTCCTTCTACCTCAGGAACATCACGTGACCTCAACGAGACAATGGCAAATGGTTGTCTCATCGGGACACTATTTTCCATTGACTGATTGTGATAACATGATCTTCCTTAATCAGAAGTGACCTTCAATTGAGCTCAATAGTTGACCTCGTGTGAACACTCTGAACGCTGTGACAGCATAGTTGAGAACAGTTAAAAAAAGAATATTGTAATGAGTTGATATTGAACTGCCTCTTTCCAATTCAATTTATACTACTCTTATAAATGTGAAAGTTTGGATGAATGGACGTTTCTTAGTCAATCTTGCCAGGACGGCTGAACGGAATTGGATGAAATTTAGTACAGAGATAGATTATAGACTGCAATAGGACATAGACTACTATTTATTCCGATGTAATTGAGTGGTTAATTTTTTATCAATTAAAAACTAACTTTACCGCCAAAAGTCTTCATTTCCCCACCGCCAAATGAGTAGGGCTTCAGTTGTTTTTCTTTCCCACGCTAAAAAGGATAGGCTTAACATGTTTCCGATCAATTATTTCAAATGATTCTGTTCATTTTCTCAGTGTTTGATGCATTTAAAATTAAACATTGTTAATTAATCGATCTTTCGGATTCATTCCGAAGTACTTTTTAATTAAAATAAAACAGAATAAAGGAAATAAAAAATTTCAAATCTGCATTGCGTTATCTTAACTGGCGTAGAAAATTCACGCATGTGTTCACGCAGTGTGTTCTGATTGTTGATAACTATATTTTCATTTTAATTATAAATTTAAAAATTATGTGTATTATACTGTTGTAGCTATCTCAATCTCGATCGATAAATAAAATTGACTTGACTTGATTTTAAAGAAATACTGACTTGATTTTCTATTTTGCTTTATTATATAATTTTAATAAATTTATTTATAGTTTTAAGTACATCATTTTTCATATTAGTTTTATTTTTTTATTTGTTATAATTTGATACTTTTTCGAAATGCCCAGAATAAGCAAATCTAATCTTTCGAAGAGAAAGCTCGGGCTATGAAAGTAGCTAGAAGACCAGTTTAGAATTTCAGTGAGCAAACCCCCTCCAGCGGTGAGATACATACAAGGACGCTTTATAAGAAGATATCGTGCATAGGCTGGAGGAAATGAGCTTTGGTGTGGATTGAGGATAAAATGATTTCCATATCTGGAAAATGTCTAGCTGATTTTAGCCTACCCACACCGCAGCGAAGTTGTGAAGGAACTAAACTACTGCACCGCTATCTTAGAAGTGCAGTTTAATGAAATGCCACTATGATTACTTCCCAAGTAGCGTCAAGTCTACGAACCGATTCTGCACCGAATAATGGAAAGAGAGATTATTCTTTCTTGACGTACCAGGGGGTTCGGATAAGACGTTTGTGCTGAATCTTCTGCTAGCCCAACTCCGCAAGGACCGCAATATAGCTCTGGATGTAGCTTCTTCGGGCAATGCTGTAACTTTGCTTAACGGTGGCCGGGCTTTACATTCCGTTTTCGAATGGCCGCTTAATCTTGCAAGCGAAGATACCCCAACATGCAACATCACCATTAAGAGTATAGGGCGAGTGCGCAATGTCACAGAAGCATGCATTAGAGGCGTTAAATCAAAACCTGCAGGACATCCGCGGCAATCAGGCTGTGATGGGCGGCGTTGTCGTTTTGCGCGCAGGCGATTTTAGACAGACACTGACAGTTATTGAGAGGGCCATATAGGCGGATGAAAGAAACGCTTGTCTCAAGACGTCGCCTCTGTGGTCTAAGACTGAAAAGCTCCATCTTACGAGTAAAATTCGCGTGCAACTATACAACGACCATGAATCGGGTGTCTTTGCAAATAAGATTCTGCATATTGGATAGGGTCGTCTAGAAACGGATGCAGATTGGATAATTCTATTTTCAGAAGAATTTCCCTATCCAGTGGCTGCAGAAGATAAACTTATCATGCGAGTTTTTTTTTTCAATTTGGAGGTTAATAATGAAGAATGGTTGTGTCAGAGGGCAGTGATGTCGCCAAAGAGTGAGTCAATAAAATAAACAAAAAAAATGTAAGCATGATCATCCGAAATTCAAAACTATAGACATCCATAGAAATTGTGATGTCTAATGACGATAGTTCTGCCTACCCCGTTGAATGTCTCAACTCCTCGGAGTCAACAGGTGTATCTTTGCATAAGCTGGAGCTTACATTTGGCGTTACAGATCTGCTGATGAGAAATCTTGGCGCACAAAAACTGTGCAACGGCAGTAGGCTTCGTGTTAGAGATCTTGGCAGTAATATTATAAAAATTACCATTATTACAGGAACTGCTGAAGGAGAGAGCGTTTTAATTTCTCGCATATCTGTTTTTCCAAACATCTCGCCATTTTGTTTCAAGAGGTTGCAATTTCCCTTAAAATTGGCTTTTATAATGACAATCAACAAATCCCAGGGCTAAACCAGGGCTAAATGTTGTATACATTATGGTATTAGAATAAAAATAAATGTTGAAATTTTCCCATAGATCTTTCTCAATCAGTTACAAGTTTCGTGATTATATCATATCAGACTCTGCTTTCAACAGCTGTATAATGATACGGTTTGATAACATTTTACATTTTGATCAGACTGTCATTTCTCATACATATACACCAAATTTCCACATCAAAGTCGCGGGTAATAGCTAGTGATGTTTAATTGTACTTTTTTTTTACCTGAGATAACATCTTTCTTATCAATAAAAGGTCAATTTAGTTACACTGGCTATAATTTCGTAAAATTCTTTTTATACATTAATTGCTGCTAATTCAGAGAATGCATTGAATTCTGAAAAAAAAAATAGTAAAAATAAGGATATTCAAGACATTCAAAAACATTATTACAAGATGACATATAATTTGGAACGGCTGTTATAAAATGAATAGGATATGTATTCAAAAAATATAAAATAAAAATTCAATTGCTTTCCGTACTGATATTTCGATGTCTATTTTTGAGTCTTAGTGCAATCTAACAATCAGAGAAAAGCGAGTAATTAAATATGTAAAAATGTAAAAAAAAAAGTAAGTAAGAATATAAGAATCTATACCAACCCGATAAAATATGAATACCAAATGTTTTAATTATCAGACGGTTACTGAATGTAATTAGGTCTATTTTGAGTGTTAGAAAAGTATATCATTAGAGTGCAATGTTTTTGAAAAGATTGTAGTTGATTGGAATTTTATATTGTATGGATGTAGTTGTGTCTGCTTTATACAAATAATATTAGATTACTATAAATCTTCAAATAGCATTTCAATTCAAAATAGTTAACATATATTAAAGAACATATTAATTAGTTTAAAGGAGTGAGAATTAAAACTTCTATTTCAAAAAATTTAATGTACACCTTTCAAAATGGTGTATAAGAATCTCCAATAATCTTATTAAGTTATTCTAGACTTGCCGCCTTTGGCAACCAACCGGTACGCCAGTATTAATGATCTCTAAAACTTTCTATTAAATATCTTATATAACTTGGTTTCTTAATAGTTTTTTTTCTACAAAATATTTTTAAGCTTCAGACTTTGATAGTTATATAATTTAGTCACACTACAGTACATAATTCAATCATACTATAGTTATCTAATTCAGTCATACTATAATTATATAATACAGTCTGAAAATGTTTAATAACAATTAATATCAAAAACATTTTTTTTTTACTCAAATTAACCATGTTTTTTTCAGATATGAAAATTGGAAGAGTTGTTCAGCATTGAAATTATATGTGCACTGCAGAATAATTTTCGTAATTTATACAATATCTAAAAGAATTATTCAACAAACATTTCTCTGATTCATAGTAACATTTCGTTTTTAGTTTTACTTTCAAAATATTTAAATGATATAAATAAAAATATTTTATTTTATTTCAGTCAATAGATGTACTTATAAAAAATTAGGAAATTTTAATTTTACACAGTCCTTTGGGTCTTAAAAATCATATTCTGCAAAATATTCATGACATTTCAACTTTTAAATAAATAAATAAACGTTTCTATCTTCTGCGATCAAATTTGACATATTTAGGAAATTTTTATATGCTAACTTTAGGACAAACAACATTTTCATAATCATAGGCTAATCACTGTAAAAAAAACCCTGGCAGATTGGCTTAGCCAAGTTTAGTTTGGTTTAATTATATTAATGTTCTGGTTTAAAGAAACACATTGGCTATTTTGAGATTGACCACGTAATTGTGAACCTCGGTCAGATGAAGAGGACGTCACCTGAGCTGACACCTCCACTCCAAACTTCCACACTACACCAGCGGGAGGACGTTTGGCCCTGACGGATTTAAAGTGCACCAGGCCCGCTTACACGATTGTTCTTCGATGGAGTTGGTAGAAAATTGGCGTATCTTCTTTAAGACGGTCGATGAAGTGGTCTGAAATTGCCAGTTTTTACAGAAGAGTAATATTCGAATTGCATAAATTAGTCAGTTTTAGTGATTGATTTAGTTGATTGGAGTTCGACAATTTTTATTTAAAATGTTGGTATCTCGAGAATATTTTATTAAATATGATTAAAGAGGCAACGAACATATGTAAAAATTTAAAATTCATAATTCATTGGAGCATTTATTGACTCAAGTTACCTAAAATATAATTATATATTTCGTTTATACCATTTTGTTAACAGATGTATACATCAAATTAGCTGTTGGTCGCTGATTAGATTGATTATTCTATGTATATTAAAACGTTGTTTGAATAAAACTGTTTCATAGAATTAATAATATATATATTTTAAAATACCATAGAAAACTTTTATCCGTTTACTCTTTTTAGTAAATATCATATTTTAAATTTCTTTCACTTCATACAGACACGTGCTGAAAATTACACTTTTATATATTTAATTTGCAATTATAGTTGATTTATTTTTTTTATTTGAACATCTATTAATGTAATGACAACACGTTGATAAAAGCTAATTTTTTCCCATTGACGTGCTCGTGCAGATTAAATTTTATTTTTATTTTGTGGAAAATAACGTGATGAAAAATATGGTTAAAATAGTTCTTTAAAAATTTGTTAAAAATCGAAACTTTATTTATAGGTTAAAGCATTGGTGTCATTAAAAAGTTCATTTTTTTGAGTTTTCACTTAATGCAAAAATCAATTTTTTTGCTGTGACACTTCTGGAATTTATTACGGAAAATGCACAAATTCAGCTTAATTTCTAATTAATTAATATTTTATTTAAATTTTCAAAAAAATTGCCCCAATTCACAAATTTTCACTCTCCTAGGTATATAAGCGTCAAATTTGGCAGTTATACGTCAAACCGAGTGGCTTGCAGATCGTCGATACGCACACACACACACACTAAACTTTATTATAAGTATAGATTAAAAACTATCATTCCAATTATGAAAAAATTATCATTTAAAATAATAAATTCCATGAAAGTTACTACATTGAATCGATGTAAAAAGAAGAAGAAAGTAAGAAGAATAAGGAATTGCAATGAACAGAATAATGAAAAATTAAATTAGAAGACATGAAATATGATTGGAATCTGTTATTTACAGTTAGTGATATGAATATTCTGCAATTAAAACGCTAAGCATTTTACATTTACACATTTCCAAACTGAATGAGGAAAAATAAATCTATTCAAGAAAAAAGAAATGTAGATAAACGTATATTACTTAACTTACTTAAACGTATGTTACTTACCAATTTTTGCTTAACTTAGAATACTATTAGAAAAATCTATTTTTAATACTTCTAGAAAATGTTAACATAAGAAAATGCGAATTCAAAATAAAAACATTTGTAGACATCCTTGTTCCCGACTCAGATTTCCACCATAATATTTTCTGGGGCAATTTTTACCGTCTATCCGTTATTTTTATTTTGCTGTTATTATAACTAATCGTTTCTAAGAAAAGTTTTTAATGCCGTTCCTCAGAGGAAATGAAAAGTAATTTAAAGAGATGCTGACACATCTCGTAAAGAATATGCTTCAATTAAAGATGTCTAGTGAAATATTTCTGGGGTTTTTGGAAAATTATATTTAAAAAAAGTCTTAATCAATGTTCAAGAAGTAGAAATGTAAATCTAAAACTGCGTCAATATTTTATGTCATTTTCCTTTTAATAAGCGATGTATCATTTTTTTTTTTTTAGAAATTCCAATGAATTTGAATTTTGAGAAATGTTTTTGGCTATGATAAGGAATGAATTCATCTCCACGATTAAGTATTTTCAAAACTATGTTCGCCCGTTTAGAGGATTTTTTTTCTTCATTCATATTTTATTTCTGATTTGATGATGCAAGCGATTAATATAGTAAAAATCTTTGAATTATTTTTTTCCAATTTTCTTTCATTGGATACAAATGAGGTACTTGAGAAAATTTTATAATCTCACTTAGTTTTATGTCTTATATTTTTTCATCGAATACCACTCTTCTATTTGACAATACCATTTTATGCCAAAAATTAAGCACTATTAATTCTCAAATAGCATGTTTTCGTATCTAAAAGATTTTAATCTCTCATAATAATTTATTTAAAATATATAATGTTTCAGGTATATTAATTGTAAAATGATGTTTGGATCAATAAGAATTCAAATTAAATAAAACAATTTTAAAAATAATTTAATAAAATAAAATAAAATAATTTTTTGTTCGGATATGATTAAAACTCCAGATTCAGCAAAGAATACTAGAATAATTACAAAACATAGGCAGGTGTTTTTAGTGACAAAATATTTGTGTCTATACATCAAAAACAGAATAATCGAAAGATAAGGAACGGAATACAGAAATTCTTATTTAAAAATATTTCTGTCTATACATCAAAAACAGAAAAATCGAAAGGTAAGGAACGGGATACAGAAATTATTATTTAAAAATATTTGTTTATATACGTCAAAAACAGAAAAATCGAAAGATAAGGAATATAGAAATTTTTATTTAAAAATATTTGTGTCTATACACCAAAAACAGAAAAAAGAAAGGTAAGGAACGGTATATAGAAATTCTTATTTAAAAATATTTGTGTGTATACATCAAAAGCAGAATAATCGAAAGATAATGAACGGAATACAGAAATTCTTATTTAAAAATATTTGTGTCTATACATCAAAAACAGAATAATCGAAAGATAATGAACGGAATACAGAAATTCTTATTTAAAAATATTTGTGTCCATACATCAAAAACAGAAAAATCGAAAGGTAAGGAACGGAATATAGAAATTCTTATTTGAAAATATTTGTTTATATACGTCAAAAACAGAATAATCGAAAGATAAGAAACTGAAAATAGAAATTCTTATTTAACAATATTTGTGTTTACACATCAAAAACAGAATAATCAGAAGATAAGGCACTGAATTAAGAAATTCTTATTTAAATCCATCTTTTTTACAAATGCTTTACTTATTTTGTACTAGCCGCCTTTGGCAACCAGCCGGTTCTCTAATGTTAATGTTCTTTAAAATTTTAATAATTAAATATTTTATGTAACTCCTATTTTAATAGATTCTTCATCAAAATATTTTAAAGCGTCAAATTTTGATAGTCATATAATTCATTCATAATATTATAAAGGCATTCAGCCATAACGTAATATGTATCTCTCTAATTTTCTGTTAGCTCCCGTAGAATTTATGCTTTAAATTAAAGTGGAAAGAATTAATCTGCAATTAATTTAATAACATTTTTTACTGAAACAAAGCATTTTTTATGATATGATTTCTGAAAACAGAGTCATTGAGCTTTTAAACTTTATGGGCACTAAAGAATATCTTTCTTAATTTGTGTGATATGTATCTCAAGAATTTGTCAACAAAATTTTCTCAGATTCATCATGAGTAGATAAATTAATTAACAATGTTTAATTTTAAAGGCTTCAAACACTAAGAAAATAAACAGGATCGTTTAAAACAATCGGTAGAAAACAGGTAAAAAAAAACTACTTAATAAGCTATGTACTTAAAACTATAAGCATATACAAAAAAATATATAACTAACATAAATACAATTTAATTATAAAAGCATGAAACCTAAAAATAATTTAAATCAAGTCCGCATCCGTTGATCATAGTTATCAACAATCAGAACACAATGCTCATGCGTGAATTTTTAGCATAAGTTACGGTAACGCAAATGCGTGAATTTTTCTACGCCAGTTGAGGTAATGCTATACAGATTAGAAATTTTTAATTTCTTGATTATGTTTTATTTTAATTCAAAAGTACTTCAGAATTAATCTGAAAGATCGATTAATTAACAATGTTTAATTTTAAATGCATCAAACATTAAGAAAATAAATATAATCGTTTGAAATAATCCTCCGAAAAATATTAAGCTTAACCTCATTAGCGTGGAAAAAAAACTGAAGCCCTACTCATTTGGTGGTGGGGAAAATGAAAGGATTTTGTTGGCAAGAAAGTTAGTTTTCAATTAATAATTAAAATTCTAATTAAAAATTCTAAAAAAGAGACAAAAGAGACCCCAGTTGTACATTCCCAAATTTGGTAGCAGTAGATCAAACAGTCTGGCCTGTAGAGCTCCAAAACACACACACACACACACACACACACACGCGCGCGCGCGCGCGCGCGCATGCACGCACGCCCACCCAAAAAAAACCAACACACACACACATTAAGCTTTATGTAAGTATAGATTAGTATAATATGGGAAAACTAATAGAAAATATTGCATGATTAGATATATAAATTATATATTACATGATTCAAAAATGCGTTAACATTTGAAAATTCAATAATTCATGGATTAATGTAGAAAGAGAGGTCAAACTTTACACACATGCTTGAAATGATGGGGTTTTTATTGAAAATAAAATAAATGCAAAACTGAGAGGAAGATGGCAATTCTGTATCTAACACGTTGTGGATCGATGAAGCCCAATTCACATATAATCCGTGGGTTTATCAATTACCAGAACTGCAAAATTTTGCCTAATGGAAATCCTAAAACAGTTGTGGAAAGCCAATTGCATAACGTTGTTTTTGAGGTTATCTGAAGTCGCAAGTCTACCACGATCGTCGACTTCATTAGTGATATTAAAAGGGAACATTGGAAGACAATTTCTCACTATACCTACAGATAAGCTATGCAGTGCTGTTGATAACAATGTTCTTCGACATCAGGTATTGTTGGCGAATGCCATTCAATATTCTGAATATTTATTATATAAAACATGGTTTTGGCTAAAAATCAATTGTTATGCTAATTATTGCTGTTGTATTATATGAAGAACCATCTGCTGCCTTTTTTTGAACTTTTTTAGGTTTCAATAAAACCTTATGTCATTTCAAGCATGTGAGTCAATTTTAACCTCTCTATCTGCATGATTTTATTAATTGTTTGATCTTCAAATGTTAACGGACTTCTGAATCACCCTGTATAATTATTCCTGTTGTTATCCTGTGGTTATTCCTGTTGTTATCCTTTTGCAATAAATCTGTTCTCAACATTCAAGGTGTTAATATTTGTGACATTCTGATTATTTCATGATAGCCCATTCGTAAAAGCGTACAAGTTTATTATTTTGTCCGAAATATCATTTTCAAAAGTATTTGACAAATGATTTAGCATTTTCTTCTTTCTTTTTCTGTTTTTTTCAAGCTAAGATTTTTTTTACTGCTCCTTGCTTTGATATTTCAATCTTCATCAGATTTATTTCTTTTCTCTACTTACTGAGCAAAGACACTCATGATTTTATTGAGATAAATTATAAGTGCGCATCCAACAGATGGTGAGAAAGAAGTGGTGTAAAAGAGAAATTATTGGTAAGAAGAAAGTAGCTATTTGAATCTCGCACTGGAGGAAATAAGGAGAATGGATAGAACACTATGGCATCGTACGAAAACATTACTCTCAGACAAACGTACATTTCCAGAAATCTCCTTCAAAAATATTTCCCATTTCAGTTATTAAAAACAGAGATGTCAAACCTTTGACGCATAACGGTTTTGAACAAATGGTGGATTATTATAGAAAAAAAATGTCTTACATGTATCAGCCGAAATTACTATTACTACCTCAAGATTTTCATCGTTATGAAATGTTTCACAAAAACTTAGTTCTTTGATATTTTCCTATGATAAAACAAGGTTTGTACTATTGTAAGGAAATATTACAAAAGGTATGTTTCTTTTTCCCTTCATAATTACATAATATCCAATACATTCATAAAAATATATCATTAATGCAAATAAGGCATAACGTTAAATATTTTCATTATCAACCATCAATGTCATAGAGAATGAATTTTGATTTGCCAATCTAAAGTAGATTTTTCTGATAATTCGTGCTCTGAGGTCAGGAAGTGTATTTTGATTGATGCTCTATATAAATTATTTAGTCATAGAATAACCCAGTCGCCCTAATGATTATTTAAACTAATTCTTAAAGATTACCCTGGATAAATGTAATGTATTTAGAAAGAGAAATATAATTTTTGGAACTATCCAACCTAGATGGATATCCTTAAACTAATTACAAATCACCGGATGAATAAATAGTTCCTCGCTTATCAAGGAAGTAAAGTAATATGAAATCTACATTATTGTGCTCTAGAGTTTGCCGTCAAGTTGGTAATACAAATATACAAGCGAGATAGTTTCCGATCAACCGTATGCTCAATACTATTCATCTAATTAGTCATCTTGATTTTTTATCTTGACTATTTGCATTGCTGGCACGCTTGGTGATATGAAGATATATATTAAAGTATATTTCAATGAAATGATACATTGGGGTCGAATTACTCATTTATTACGTGTGCAGAATGAGCCCATGAAAGGTCTTCGTGCTTGCCTGTGACGTCACTTTGGACTTCATCCTTATAGTTACTGTTCTATTACCATGGAAACTATCCAAGATACATCAACAGAATTGAGACTGATAATTCGTTGTTCTCAATATTACCAATGCATTCATTTAATTACTTTTCAATACAATAAATTTGTAAAATTATATGTCAAAAATGAGTAACCATGGATCTTTGTGATTGATTAAACTGTGCCTTTATAACCCACTTTTGATGTAATGACCTGAGGTAGATTTATTCTTTTGTTTCGTTTTATTTTTAAAAAGTCAATGCACCCTGGCAGAAAAAAACTATTACATGTTTGTTGATGAGCAATTTAAAATATTTTTGAACCGAAAAATCGCCTATATTAAGATATTAATAATAATATTTCAATTTAAAACTTACTTTACATTGTTTGTCTGAACTTATTTGATCTGAATGCGCAAATGTTTCCAAAAGTTTAGTTAGTCAGGCGATTAAATTGGTCAATACCACGGTCTTTCAATGCTTGGAATGCTTATTTGAAACTGTGTTTTCCGAAAAGAGTATATGTTTCCGAAGTTCAAAGTTTACGAATCAAATCATTTAAATAGATCTAAAGGATAATAAATAATTTAAATCCCCACATTCCAATAATATTGTTTCAGTTCATTTTTCTTATTTCTCTCGATTCTTCACTACCAGTTTAAAACATTTTCCCCCAATATTTAAATTTTCTAGAAAATTGCAGAATTAGAATCACGAAGTTAACTTTCAAATGAAATAAATTTAAAAAATATTTCAAACCTTAAAATTCTTCTAACTTTCTTTCCACTTGACTAATCTGGCTTACACTCGCCGGCATTGTGTAAAATTTCTTTTTCCTCGCAGCTAAACAGTAAAATTAAAGGCAATTTGAATAGCTATCAAATCTTACCGTAAATAAACAGCCACCTTAGTAAGTAAACAGGAACACACACTTCATAATAAATGGATTTTAACTGAAGCGGTGCTTCAGAGAGAAATTCCGTTTTTTTTAAAGAAATTTGTCGAGTACATTCCACTGAAAAGTTTCCATTTAATTAAGGTAATGAGTTTTCTAAACAAAGTACTTTGCTTTGATTTGAATGTTTAGGGAATTATTTGGGATTGCGTTTGATACTAGACAATGACTATTCTCTAAAGAGAGATTTAATTGTTTCGGAATTTTTAAAATTTAATTAAGTGATTACCCAAGTATAGTTTTGCTGATGAACTCAATTTAAAATTCTGGTTTATAAAATACTAGTAAATATACCTGTTAAAGTTCTATGTCCATTTGTTCCATTTTTTCACTTTTATTTATGATTTACATCATGGTTTTATGAATTTTAAATATATTTATAGACTCGTGATAGACTCGTTTCAATTGAAGGCTAATAAAAGATATTTATGTACAAATATTAGATATTATTCAATATCACAAATGTATTGATAACAAGATATTTATGGAAATTAATACGCAAAAAATTTAATAATTGTGCAAAATAATAATTTTCTTAAAGATAAATATTAAAAGTACCAAAATAAGCTAAAATATTTTTAAGAAAAGGTTAAGTAGTAAACTATATAATAAAAAATACTTATAAGAAAAATTTATCAAAAAAAGTCAAAATTTCATTTAAAAAAATCAACACATTATAATAGTAAAATAAATAAATAAAACTGAAAGATTGATTTTCATTATCTACAAGAAAATAGTGCAAAATTTAAAATTTGACATATTAAATATGTATTTGTTTAATAAACAATACTACATAATTATACTATTTTTTATTTTTTTCTTGAAAATATCTAGAAAAATGTGGTAATTAATTTTATTTTTATAGCAAAATTTTTATTTTTAACCAGTTTTATAGATCGTATATTATCTACTAACTATGAAGATATATGACTAGGGATTGCAATAACGGACCAAAAGTTCAATAGCAATATTCGATATTTTTTAGATCTCAATACCGGGATACCGGTTTTAATACCGGTATTAGAAATTTTAGAAAAAGAAAGAAAACAGAGACGTTTCTTTGTTTTATTTGGCAGTTGCATTAGAGAATGTAAATATCACAAAAATAATTTGTAACTTATAAATTATAACAATATATAAAGAATCACAAAAAAGTAAAGGAACATATTCTTTATTTCAATCACAAAAAAGTGTTGGTGCTGTTTCTGATCCAAGATGGTATAGCGCATCTATACCACCTCCATGAAACCAAAGATCTCTAAAAAGTCCATAAAATTTAAATATTTAAATATATGATTGGGGGAAGCCTGGCACCAAGGACATTCAGCAAAGATCCTCCGTCCGTGCTGGAAGGTAAAGTATTTTGTGTGTCCACTTAAAAAACGAGTTTTTTAAGTGGACTGTTTTCTAGAGATATTGCTGTTTTCTAAAGATATTCAGACGGTGACACCAACCGGGATTCTTACCAAAGTACCAAGGGTGAACAGGTGGGACTCTCTAAAGTGCACTCGACTCCATCTTTTTGATAGGGGAGATTTCAGAAAAAGTTATGAAATATGTCAGCTGAGGCAGTCTTATCTAAATTATCCACTATTTCATTACTATTTAAACCAACATGTGAGGGGACCCACTGAAAGTGTATAGAGTGTTCAGCGGAGAGCCTGGAAATAATAATGTTTCGATAAACAAAAAAGTGTTAACATCACTATTCAGTCTATGGTACTATTACAAATTTTTGTAATGTGATCTTAAAAACATAATGCATCAATTGGACTGTCATTAAGTCTGGAATGTAATTTTGTGCAAAAATTATCAACTGTTGAAAAGGCTCTTTCGGCATATACAGTAGTTGGCGGTAATGTTAGCAATTTGCGATATACTTTTCCCAAATATTTACCTCTAAATCCCTCATCTACAAATAAATCGATTACTCGTCGGATGGTTTTGGATATAGCTAATTCTGTAGTATATTTTGGTTTGTTGAATTTTTTTATATCGCTAATTTTAATTTTTGTTCAAAAGACAATTCCTTTCACATTAGTGCCATCATAATCTCCAATAACTGTACCGAATTCTTCTGAATGTGGATAGGTTTGTGGGTAAAAAATTTTAAGAAAATTTACTGTAAATTTGATCAGATTTGAATTGGTTAGTCTCTTTTCTTCTTTTTCATTTTCAAAATCATTATAATTATGTAAATATCGTAAGACATTTTCTATTTCGGTATGTCTTTCTTCTGTGCGATTTTTCAATGTAATATATAATTCTTCAGAGAGTAATGTGTGCTGTTCTTTCAGTGACTGCAACATGAAATTTATTGTTTCATTAGCTGTTAATAAATTAGAATCTCTCCGACATAATGCCTCAACAGCTATTTTTAATATTAATTTTATATTAAATTATAACAACCTGTTCTGGATATTAAGTCGAATTCACTATCTGAAAAATTAATTTGTTGGTTTAAGTCGATTATTCCTTTTTGAATTGGATTTCTCAGTTTCAAAAATCGTTCCATCATTAAGAGTAAACTGTTCCAACGTGTTTTAGAATCTCCTCCTAAACATCTCCTTTCATCTTTCCTCTCACTCCTATTTTGTCAAAGTAACGCATTCACAAAAGGTGGAGGATTTTACAATCTATTGTCATGCAGTATTTTATCACTTATCTTAATTGTACGATACAACTTTGTATTCACAGTCAAATTAATTTAGTCCGTTAGGGAGACATAAAAAACGTATACTATTTTGCTTTGTTGAAGATTCCTGAACAATTTAAACAATTACAAGACAATTTAAAAGATTTCTAGCAAACACCGAAAAATCGGTATTTAAACTTGTGAATACCGGTATTACAAAATTGTATAAATGGCCCAAAATACCGGTATTCGGTATCCCGGTATACCGGTATTGCAATCCTTATATATATGACTCTTAAATGTCCTGAATCTCGAAAGTACAAAGAAATGCCACACATTCTTTGTACTTCACATTTTCTTTTCATACATTTGTTCTTCAATTAACTTTTTTTCTTAAAAAAAGGCTTCCAATAATGTCTTACGAGCGGAAACACTGGCCACTTAAATAGACTTTTAAAGGCTGAAAGAAAGGAAATCCCCTTTTACTTTTGCCATTGATATAAGACTAATCGCTCTTCTGAGGGAGGAAAGAGGCTTAAAGGAAATAATAAATTGGGTGGCACAAGGCCTGTTACTAAATGCTTTTAGGAGTTTTCAGATGAACATTTGTTTCTGAACAAAACTAATAGGTGAACTGAGTTGTTTCGAGAAATTGCTTTTATTGCTACATCCAACTTATTGTGAACTTATTAAGGCGAAAGACTGGTTTAGAAATAAAGATAAAGTAGAAGGATTAGTAAACTGCGTAACAGGAAATGTGGAAAAAAAAGTTTGTATTAAATTATATATTTTGATTATTTTTCATACCAATAAGAATATGTACCAAGAAAGTATGATGTATTGGAAATCTTAATATATTAAGAGTTCAAATAGAAAAAAAAATCAATTTCCAGATTTAAAAAAATGTCGGTGATATTACAACCTTTATTACTATCCCTTAGCTGGGAAGGTGTAGTATCTGTGACCGCTAAAGATGGATTCTCGCTCAATCCTATTCTATTTTTAGCTCAATGAAATGGATTGACCCTGTAGCTTCTCGTTCCTGTTACCTTTACTACACGTGACCTTTTGCAACTGGTTTCAGCGGATGCTTTTTAAAATATTTCAGCTATTTCTTTGCGCGACGTCTGTGAGACTGCACTTCCCTTTTAGTGTTCCAGTATTACACAAGGCTTAGCAGCTGGCTCGAAAACTTGGTCCTCGAAATATTATACAACATACTAATCCCCTTATGAAGTAGAGCTCCTGAGATTCTTAAATGAAGCAGAAAGTGATTTTAGTGATGAGGATAATTGTGCTGAATATTTTCAATGAAAATTTGCATTCGACTGATTCAGATATGCATGTTGAAATATAAATAATTTTTCTAGTGATAACGTAAAATGTTCTAAAATATATTAATATATTAAGAAAAATTATCTACAGAATTTAAAGGCTGTTTTTGATACTAATATAACCTCTATGTTTAAAATACCCTTGGAATTTCACAAGTTTCTGCTTAGAAATGATGCCGATAAAAGAAGGGCCAATTTTAACCATTGTCTTTTTTTTATTTTTCATATAATTGTTGAATTTTCCATTATATTTTCTATATATCTTCATATAATGGAAAAATAAATATGATCTAAAAAGAAAAAAATAATATTGTCTTTTTTTTTCTAGAATATTATTTGTTGTAACATGTAATTTGAGAAGAAACCGTATATTCAAGCACAATAATTTTTTCAATAATAATATATTTTGAAAAAAAAAATTCTAAAACACATTTATATATAAAGAGAAATATCTGCAAAAAATATGGACTGATTTTCATACTAATACTTTCATTAGAAAATTTAATTTGAGTGCAAAGAAAATGCGGTTGCGTTTAGTTCCCCTCTCCAAGTCCCAAATTTTCACCTTCCTAGTCAATGGATATATATACTTCTCTGTCTTTATATGAAAAGAATAAAACTGACAATATGTAATTATATTTATTATTTTTCAATTTAGGTTTAATCAAAATTGCTTCCCGAAAGTGAATCATGAAAAGACTAGCCTTTACAATCAATGCTCAAAGAGTTTGTCCCAAAAATGATTGATGGATTTTGAAAAGTAATAAGAAATAGAATGCAATAACAATGTATATGTAGTCTTGCACTTGACAAAATTGCCAGTTTTATCTCGACAAATGTAAATTCAGTTAAACCTACCACCGAAATGTGGTTCTTCAAAATAGAAAAAAAAAAAAAAAAAAACGGGCATAAAAATGCTGCGAGTACTTTCAAAAAATTTAACAATGATGTTTCCAATGTAGCCCTTTCTTACAACTACAACGTGGCTCCGTCTGAAGGAAAAATTTCCAGGTCTCAAGAACTTTGTTTAACTACACCTGTTGAAGATCGCCTACAGTGCCACCGATCAGAGGTGATGTAAGCTAAACTTGCAATTTGCTTGGATAAAATCACCTTATATCCAAAACTCAAGATCGCAAACTATATTATTTTATCGCATTCCTTCTATTTTTTGTTGATTTTCAAAATCCATCAATCATTTCTGGGAAACCCAATTTGAGAGGTATTATTTATCCAATTCATAGTTTTAATTTAAATTTTTAATAAAATGGTGTAGTTTTTTATAGTTAGTTAAATCAGTTGTAATGATTTTCTATCTAATGCATTCTGTGTAAATTATTGTATAAAAAAGTGTATTTTTGAAAATTTAAATCACAATCAAGAACTTTCGAAGACTTTTAATTTTATTTCATCTTACGAATGGCATTTTGTGCCCAAAAATGTATTAAAACTCTTTTAAGAATAGTTTATCACATATTAATAATTTCTACTAAATTGGATCTAAATTTTGATTCGGTATTTTATCCTCTTAAGGTTGGTGTTAAATTTCTTATTTTTTAATCATTTATTTTCTGACATAAAATAGTTGAATAGCTTACTTTTAGTTATATTAGCGTCCCGTTTTTTAAAGAAACAGTTGAGCTAATTTGAAATGGTCCTATTAATTTTGAACCTCAGTCAGATGACGAGGACAACATATGAACAGGCATCCTCCTTTGCAAGCTTCCACACCACACCAGCAGGATAACGTTTGGCTCAATGGATTTAACTTGTATCAGAACCGTGGACCATTCATCTGCGCAATCGGGTCTCGAATCTAAAACTCACCGGTTGTAAACCCTAGACCTTACCACCAGGTCACCGCAGCCTTAGCTGAATAGCAGTTTAGCTCTCAAAGAATGCTTTGTAACTTTGAAACGATTCAAAAGCAATACGAATTACGCATAAATTAAAATTTTTTATTCAGGCTAAGCTTTCAAATCAATAAATTTACAAAACACAAAATAAATAAACTAATAATTCTCGCTTATTTCCTAGACACAAAAAATAAAAATGTAAGGGAAACCTTACATGTAAGGGAAACCTTATTTACTGACATATTTACTGTTCTATTTTTGCATTTGGAACTGGCTTAAATAAATAAAATAATAATAATAATAATAATAAATTTTAAATCAATAGTTCAATTTATTGAATAATCAATATTTTTTTTAAATCAATAGTTCAATTTATTGAATAATCAATATATTTTAAATAAATAGTTCAATTTATTAAATAATCAATGCATTTTAAATCAATATTTCAATATTTTTTTTTTCAAAAATGTTTATTTGATGCTACGTTTTATTCGACTTGCTTCTATATAGAAGATACAAGTACAAGATATATATCTTGTACTTGTTTGTACAGTAATATAATTTGAAACTCTATTAGATGCATGAGTTGTTAAATTGAAAAAAGTTTATTTTCCGTCTTTTCAGGAAAAATTATCCTTCTTGAAAATAATACGTTGATAGTTTTTTTATAAGCTTCAGTGATCTATAAAAATATTGTCATGAAATAGTTTAGTACAAAGTGGAGAACATAATGAATTTGTTACTAAAAAATAGGGAGGCAAATTAATTTATTAAAGAAAAGTTACGTTATTAATGAAAAGTTATTACGAAACGTTATGTGTATTTATAAATATTTATTAGCTTAATCGCTGTTGGGATTAAGCATTTGTCACATTTGTGGGGGGAGTATCTGATTTCATTTTAAAATATTGCTGCCAGTGATGTGAGGTGAGCTTTAACATTCCCATTAAGTTCCTCGATAGTCAAGAATTATTAATTTAGAATCCTAGCTGGTTTTAAAATCCAGAAAATATGTAAATTACATTATCTTTAAAGGGAAACAAGGTTTATGATTCCTTTAATAGAATATCTTATTAAACATGTTGTTTGAACGAAATGGAAGATGATGGAACGTTAGACAAAAAGCTGGCCTCCCAAAACTGGGACTTTGGAGGGCGAATGTTTTGACATTCTTACTCCATAATCTTTCCTCCTTAAAATAAATTTCAAATATCCTAGATATTAACCAGGAGCTTCAAAGAAACTTTAAAGTTCATACCAACTCACTAGCAATAACATTGTTCGATGAAAAGATAGGAAAGATATTCTAACAATCCGACGAATGCCTGAATCTTTTTGACGATTATGTTGAAAAGTATTATGATAAATCATAACTTTTTGCAAGGAAATCATTTTGTTCTCTACATCTGTCTTTTTTCATGGTCAATTGTTATAAAGATTGGAAAAAAAAGAAACCTTGGTGTAAAACTAAGATGAAAAGGCTTTTATTACTAATTCTTAACTTAGGAATTTGAAACTGAAGTTTAATATTTATACATTTTAATTAATTTAACACTGATTTGTCATTTTTAATTAATGTTAATGATTAATCAGTGTCTAACAAATTTTTCACTTTACAATTATAAATCCCAAGTAAGAATAAATTTGTATATTCTTTATCAAACTATTTATATCTGTAATTACACTTTTCATGAGAAAAATGACAAACCTTTTTTTGGAGAAGAAGGGGATAATTATGAATAAAATAAAAAGCGAAATTAAAAAATTAAGTGAATAAAAAGTTAATATTAATAAAGCCATTGTCTTAAAATGTATAGGAAAAATATTTATTAATTTGTACATTTTATTATGTTATACAAACATTTCTTAAATCAATAATAATCTGGAATGGAAAGTTGAAATATAAATAGAATTGCTACTTTAAACTATAATTTTTGCAGTTTTCTTCATTTAAAAGGTATTTTGCTTACATTATCTACTTTTAATATTATTAAATTTTAGAGTAATAAAAACTAATCATATCACGTATATCATTTAAAAGATGAACGGGCAGCCATAGAAAATATTTTTTTTTCAATTTATTAATATGGATTTGAAACAAAGAGAACTATAAACTAACCTTCTTCAAAAGAAATATTAATAATTTATTGGTAAAGAATAGAGAATTTGAAATGATAAATTTCTTCTTCTAGTAACCAACATAATCGAAAAATAAAATTAATTTGTTTATTTTCAATGAATAATTTAGAGAATTGTGCCTTAATGAAATTTTGATTGAAATGTTTTACTTATTTGGTTACATATATTTAAAACAAGGAACAATTTTGTGTTATTTTGTTAAGTAGAATGATGATGGAAGCTTAATTTGGACTTAGCATTTTTTCTTTTCAATCGATACATAATACAAATTATTTTTAAGCAAAATACGCCAAAAAAAAACACCTTAAGCGTATTTTTATTTTATCAGGAAATAATATTTTTTTTCTATGTTTCAGAAATTTCGATACGCTATTTGGCAATCAAATATTTTCCATTCGAATATTTTTAATGAAATATATTGTAATTATTTTCTTCTTCTTGTCTTTTCAGATTTCCAAATAAAAATGCTTATCTATTTCAGGTTTCTTCAAAATATTTATGAATTCCCTAAGTGCTATGAGTACCCATGATTACCAAACTAATTCAAATAAAAATAATGATGGTTTTTTAAAGTTTTATTACCTCTGAAAGTATTTCACACTTGCATTTTTGATCGTAATTTAAAAATAAGAAGAATCATTGCGATAACTGATGAACCGATAAATGAACCGATAATATGTATAAAGAAATGATGACAAGTAAATAAACTGAATAAAAAGGTAATGTATTGCTCAAATAATGCCCAGACAGATCTTTGGAATATTAAATTTCAATCTGTGATTGGTGCATTTAAAGTTATTATTTATATTTTCTTTTCTTTTAAGTTAATAGAGTAAGATAAAGTCGGAACAGTTTTTTTTTAAATAATGTATTACATTCATTAACATAAACAGTACAGATAAGGATTTTATTTAGCAATCTTTTAGGTTTTACTCCATAAGTTACTTTCACGGTAATGTTTCATTTTCTAAATTGAGACATGTGGTTGGCGCAGGACAAACAAATATAGATTTTGCGCCATTAAATCAAACCAACCCAATTTAAATTGTCGAAATATATCTGGATTATGTACGATAACCTAGTAATGAGTAGTTGGAGTCGTGATTAGAAATTACCTGATTCAACTCTCGATTCCATAAACAGCACTAACTGTTCAGCCTTGCATGTGTGCCTGATACTTATTAAAAATGATGAAGTGAGCCAAACGTCCTTCTATGGTACGGAAGTTTTGAGAAAGAAAGACACCTTCACCATTAGACTATGCTTCAGAATTACGAAGAAATTACATTTCTTTATATAGATACGAATGCACAACAATAAAATTATTGCTGCAAAGATATTCAGCTTCCGCAAAAGACATATAAAATTTTAATGTTATGTAGGCCTCCAAACGCAAAACAGTTTTATTAAAAACAATGAAATCGAAAATTTAAGGAAGATAATACATAAAAATTTTTTATTTGTGAATTAAATACTAGAAAAAGACACGACATATAAAATATATAACATATTAATAAAATTATAATTATGAATTATTAAAAAATGTATTACTCGTTATATCACTAAATTAAATTACAACTTCAATCACCAAATGCAATACTTAATAATTAAGTTATTAAAATAATCGGAACTTTATAAAATGCTATTTAGCAGCTATTGAAAAGCCATTTGCATGAAAAGCAAGATTTAAACTTCACACAGTATAGCAGATATGATAATAAGAAACATCATTCAGAGAGAAGTATAAATAAAAATGATTTACATTGTTTAAGAAATTGTTCATTGTAATTGTTTACGGGTCCCGTAAAGAATTCGCATGGTTTAATTTATGCATTTGAACGTCTTTTTAAAACGTGAATTCGTGCTTAAATTTTTATATAATGAATTTATTCCTTTCACTTAATTCACTAACAAAGAGAGTTCTGAGTTACTGTCCCTTTGCACTTCTGACTCTAAAAGTAACAAATATAATTTTGGAAATATCGTTTGAAATAGCTATATTGTTAAATTAGGAATGATAGAAAGAATAATATTTATTTTCTTGTCGACAACGAATATATAAATTGAAATTATATGATATATAAAGTAGAAGTATAAGTAATATTTATTCTATTTTTATTACTCTATTATTCAAGGCCATAGGGTAGACAATATTTTTTGTTTTACTGTTTTCAGCAAAAACAAATAAATTTCTTGACTGGCGGATTCATCATGTAACTGGCCATGCAAAAAAAAAAAAAAAAAAAAAAAAA
>JAPMOR010084159.1:0-53374 GCA_026543865.1 Argiope aurantia | reverse complement strand
ATATATATGTATATACATTCTTTCCAAAAGAATTTTTGTACGTTTAAAATTATTTTTGTGAAAGGAAAAACATTCACTACCAAATGTAATAAATGATCAAATATGAATGAACATCTTTATAATTAATACAATAGGAAAAGGAATTACTAATTCCAGTAAAGAGAAGTTTATAATATGACTGAGCGTTTGATATAATGCATGGGGATGTAACTTTAAAGGAAGATGAGAAATGATGCAATAGGTGACGGATATAGGATCGTGCATTCTTTTTAAATAACATTCTCTGGGTGTTAGATTTTTGTTTTGATTTTCCCAATTCTTTACATTCAATATGATCCGTTAGTTTTCTCATTGCGCTATTTTTTGTTCTTTGCTACCATGCGTGTTGATGAAAACTTTAAGCCCACATTACAGTTTTGCAAATAGTGGGAACATTATACACATTTACAAGCTTATTTTATCCAATCAAATGTTGATTCACTATCTATTTTGGGAAACTTTTACTTATATGAATAAATCCGAAAATAACTTTTTTGCATATTCGTTCAATATATTTGTGACCTATTTGAAGTAAAGCTACTGTGGAAATTAAGTTTAAACATTGGGATGGTCCGCAAACCATAATTCACTTATAGTTCACCAAGAAATTTTATTACTTTAGCAAAAAAGACATGCACATATGGAAATTTAAATTCAAGATTCTTGAATTGACGGATAAAAGAGAGATATTGATTCCAAAAAATTTGTAAGAAAAACACCTTCTTCTATTATTAAATATATTTTGCCTTTTGCCTTGAGAAGAACATATAATCCTCTCAACAACTTACATATAAAATAGAAAAACCGCTTTTATTTTATTTTTTTCAATAAAAGTTCAAACTAACAAAGTAACATAAAAACTACCTCTAGAAATAGTCATTCCTTGGTTAGACCGAAAAGTATCTTTCAGAATAAGCTACAAGGAAAGATACTTATATGAAATATCCATGGAAATTTTTTTCCTTGAAGTAGTTTTAGGTGTAGTGAATAGGGTTATGAAGAAATGAATTATTTATTTTTGTTTTCTTTCTTTTGCAATATCTAGTGGAAAAGAAATGATATGCTATTCTTATTTCAATAGAGTTTATTTCTTTCGGATTTAATGAGATAAACGCATGATTCTTAGTTGTTCAAAACTATAATTAATTCTCATAAAATTCTAAAACTATAGTTATTTTGTATTTAATAATTTGAACAAAAATCAAAAAAAAGTTGAAGTTTTGTTCATTTCACACGCGATATTTAAACTGCACTTCAATAAAATGTTGCATTGTAATTATGCTGGATACTGTGTTGTTGTTTCTTATCCCCCTTGAATTGAACACCAATTCAAAACAAGTCCAAGAGATCGAATTGCATGATAAGTTCGTAAACTGACTCTCCCACATTCACCAGCTTTAAAAAAAACAGTTCCTCTTTTTCAAAAATAAACAAGTATATTTTATAATGCAAAAAAAAAAAGTTACGAAAGACATCAAAATTCAGAAGTAAAAATGGATGTAAAAAAAATCTAGCAAGTTCAATAACAAATTATTGGAATTTATTCTATACAGAAAGTAATAAAATACAGCCAAAACATACACAAGAACAGCAATTGCATTAAATAACCGATTACAAGTAGCAAATAGTTTTAAACAACCATGATAGCATCAAGCACTCAGAAAGAATTCAACTATTATCTCTCGATACTCATCATGCAATTATCCAATTATCTCCTTTCAGATCTTTCCCTCTGTTTTTTTATATGTTTTTATAGAGAGGACATATAATGTTCTAGTGAAATATCGTATCTCTGATTGGATATATCGCAAGAATTACTTAAGATTCAGGAACTTTGTATTTTGTTGTCAAGTCGATCTAAATTCTTTGAGAAGTCGTCAAATAATTAACAAATTTTCCGCCGATGCTCGGCATATATTTTTTCAGAGCTATCTGTCAAACAATATACCTTGCTCAGAGACTTACTGAGCTCAGAAACAATTTTGCAATTTCCTATGAATAAAGATTGCTTATTCATTTCGTATTCAGGTCCTGCTTAACACTTTACATATGTTCCGGATCTCTGTTTGCCATAATTCTACTTAGTTATTACAGGTAGTTCCGAAACACTTAATACACAATATGGAAGAAGCTCTATGCCTTACATTTCAATCGTCGTGGTAATTTTTCTATTATATCTTTTAAAAAATTTAAAATTTACATTACATTAAAATTTACAAATAAATATTTATATTTTACATTCAAAAATTTAAAATTACAAAATGTACATTAAAATTTACATTTACATTCTCAAAAAATTACATCACATACAAAATTTATAATTTAAATCCCCTTTTTATATTATTTTCCTTCTCTTTTGACCTGTACTTATTTTTATTTTTTGCCTAGATAAATATATTTTATTCTGGAAATATGACAAGCATTGTAAAAAATAAAATTTTGTAAGTTTATTGTAATTATTATCAAAGTAATTTGCTTTAAATCTATTTTATATTTGTCCTTTTAAGTCTTTCTATATATCTATAAATTTCCAAACCATATATTGTTTATGGCACAATGGAATATTTAGAAAAATATTGTGCAGTAAATTTCTATCATGACAGCAACTATATATATTTTACTTTAAAAGAAACTGCCTGGAAATAAACTAAAGTAATAAAAATAGATGTATCATATTCACATATTCCCAATAATTAATACATATTTTTTTTTATTTTTTACAATAAAACTAATATCAATTTCTAGAACGAATGTTCATTAGTTTTGTTGGAAATAATTTATTTTAATCCTTTCAAGATACAATCGATTGAACTGGTTATAATGACAGACCATGTGTGGATATGTATTTTTTTTAGTTCATGTGACTTCCATGATAATTCCGTCAATCAATCATGCAATAAATGATTGCTATAAACAACATTAAAAGCTGCGCTTAACTTAAACAGATGCTGAGTCGACAGTGACAATGTTGTAAGTCAGTTGCTAGGCAACTAATGGTTATTTATTAGTAACTGCAATAAGAGTAATCGTTGTTTTAAAGCATTTTTTATGCATTTTAATTTGTTATAGTGCTTTTGTATCTAAAAATACTAGTTTTACTAGTTTAATCTGTGCTACAAATTTCAATAAGTGATACATTGCTGATATTAAAAATAAATGATAAATTTTAATTTCTAAAATATTTGCATTAATTATTTTATTCTAATTTTAATCTTTTCATTCTAGCTATATTTGAATCCTTCTTCTTTCGATAGTTACAGTTATTTTGTGTCTCATATTAGACATTGCGATATTGCATTGATCTTTTAATATTTAATATTTATAACCAATTATTATGATCTATATGTTTATGTATTATAGTTTATTTTTAATAGAGTAATATTGAAAGAAATAATCAAGCAAATTAGAAATAAAGGAAGTAAAACAACTATAATTATTATGATATTCAAAATCTAGATTCATCACAAACTGTAAAAATAATTACAAATTATTGAAACGGACTTTGGTCTATTAAATGCATTTACAGGCTAGAAAGTAGAAAAACGTTCCCACGTGCATACGACTAATCGTCCCGGCGTAGGGAGTCGCTTTCCGAAAATTACTTTGAAACCTGAACCGATGTAGAAAATCGCTTTCCAAAAATTACTTTGAGACGTTTTCTGATGTAGAAAGACGATTTTCAAAACTTACTTTGAGACCTTCTCTGATGTAGAAAGTCGCTGTCCAGAAGTTACTTGAGACCTGCTTCGATGTACAAAGTCGCTTTCCGAAAATACACCAGGACCGCTTCCTTGCTGTTTTTCCCCTTAAAAAATGTACTGTTTTCACAAGCATACTTGTTATGGAAAAAGTACAACATTTTGCGTTATAACGAGTTTATTCAATCACAGTTATTATATTTATAATTACTTATTCATTATATATATATATATATATATATATATATATATATATATATCTTTCTATATATATATATACAGTCAAATGGGTAACGATAATAAGAACAAATATGGATAATTGGAATTTTCTGTCATTCTCAAATAATTAGAATATGGAGCGGTAATTCGCCTTTGGAGGTGAACTCCCTATAGATAAAAATAGCGTTACAACGGTAATAATCATGTAAATAAGTATGCAGAATTTTGGTTGCCATCAGCTGGTTTATTATTTCAGAGACAAACTTTTCAAAAAAAGACTAAATAAAGACTTTAAATCTCCGAATTTTGTATAAATTGTCATTTTTACTTCAAAAAAGAAAAGCGTCGGTAAACAAGATATTTGTATATTTATAAGCTGTCCATGCACATACACATGAAGTGTTTAACACACTTTCAATAAGTTCATGATTTCTGAAAGTATTCATTTGTAATTAAAATTACCATCCCTCCTTCCCTATAAATTTGATAATAAAGCTATTAATTATAGCATGTTTGTTAAAAGATGTCCTATAAATATCGATTTAAATATATTTTTAATTTTATTGAAAATTTAATTGGTGCAACAAAATATATGCAAAACTAATTATATTACTTATATATTAATTTAATGTTTTGCTGATATATTACCAAATACTTAATCGATTTTAGGACGTGACCCTCCTTCCCAAAAGATGGCTGTATACTCAGCACTAAAGTTAGTACCATCCGTATAGTTAATGTAATTCTTTTACCTGTAATTATTAATTTTTATATAATTATTCATACCCAAAATATCTTACTTAATGATACATGCACTTAATTAGATGAATATTTATTGGTATAGTATAAATCATAATTATATGTAAACGGTTAAGTGTGTATATATATATGTATATGTAGTTAAAAAGTGAGTTTCAAATCAGTTTTTTTTTTTTTTTTTACTTCAATGTGGTTGTTCTTTTTTCAACTTTTGATATAAGGCACATACATCTCTTGTTAGCGGCAATATTGAATATTTAAATATACTGATTGTAAATTATTATATAGCATCGTGCATTTTATGTGTTCTTTCGCTATTGTCAGGAGGTGATCCTTCCCCATGTACGTCTCTTCCGAGGTGCCATTGGATCAGACTTCGTTTTTATGGATGACAATGCACGGCCACACAGGACTCATGCTGTTGAGGAGATCCTGGAAAGTGAAAATATCACTCGAATGGATTGGCCGGCGTGCTCCCCTGATTTAAATCCGATAGAACATGTGTGGGACGCTTTGGGGAGACGCCTTGCGGCACGATTACATCCTCCTGGGAACACCCGACAACTTAAACAGATGCTGATTGAGGCATGGGCACTCTTACCTCAAGAACTGTTGGAGAATCTGGTGCTGAGTATGGGGAGACGGTGCTTAGCAACCATTGCAGTAAGGGGAGGGCATATCCCATACTAAGGAACATCTGCTTGCTGTTCTTCCTCTTGGACAGACAATCAGGTGTAACGATACTATGAGTTCAATAAAGCCTTTTTTTGTTTGATTACATACTGTATGCATTGTATTCATTTCTGCTCAACTATGCTTTCGTCATTCTTTCAGAACAAAATGCTGTATCTCATTTCTGAATTTCATTTCTCTCAGATGATTTCTCGTGAAGTTATGGCAAAAAACATACTTGTTGCTTAAGTTTTGCACACCAGTGTATATATATATATATATAACTTTGACTTATATACATTCTTATGTTCTCTTTTAAAGTATTTAAGTTTGATAACATTTAGTTTTCCTTTTATGATCATTTCAAAGAGGAACTTTAATTATAACCACTTTGTATATATATAATTTTATATATATACAGAGTAATCAAGAAATAACAAGAGGTATTTAGAGCTCTGTAGTGTGTTATGTACTGAACGAAATATAATAAAATTTGGTCACTATGCGCGTTAAAATATGCGGTTTCGATTTATCAAGAAAAAAAAATAGTACTAAAGAACGACGATAGGGGAAATTTTGGCTCTGCGATCGAAAACTTTATTATATAATTTGCTTATACGGGTACATTGTGGCATGACATAGAAGATAAAAGGGAGGCTTGCGGGAATTTAAGTCATTCTGCGTTGTCACTACGTGGAAGCGCCTTATTAATCAAGCTATTTTATCAACGAGATGAAAATGCCAGTGCTGCTTTTCGTGAATACCGGCGGTTAAAACAGTTACTTAGAGGACCGATGTCCATAGCTATCTTACGAAGAATGGTTGAAAAATTTGAAACAACAGGAATTCTCGGTGTGCAACTAGACCGATGATGTAAAGGTATCAAACAGGAACCAGCAGTGTACGTTCAATATCTCGACAAATAGATATCCCGTTATTCACGGTGCAAAAAATATTGCGTAAGATCCTGAAATCTTATCCAGATAGGATAACATCCATTAACTGATAACACTGATCTGAATCTTGACAATTTCTGGTTGTGGGGCTATTTGAATGGCGCTGTGTATCAAGGACATGTTCCTGACATTCCTTTCATTCCTCATTCATATTTATCATTTTTTGCCGTTTTATAAGCATATACAGGCTACATAGCAGACGTATAATAGGTTAAATTAGATGTATATATAAGTACGGACATTAAAGAATAAAATTATAAACATCATGGAATTAATTATAAAATTCCTGAATCAGATCCAGACTGCATTTAGACAGTCATTTATGCTTATTTTTAACTAATTAAATGCATAAAAAAGAACAACTTGAAAAGACTCCATGAGATTTCATATCATTCGTTTTTAGAATCATTGGGCTCATCAAAGTCGTACTTAATTAGGAGCACATTTTTTCTTGGAAAGGATCACTCATCAGATGATTCACTACAATCTTTTTCCATCAGACCATAAAGAAAATAAATTATCCCTTGCTGGCTTTATTGTATCTTGAAGAATGTTTTTTTTTTTCTTTTTTTTCATGGGTTAAGTAATTTTTCAAGGAAAAAAGTCTTAGATGACGGCTCCCGATAATCCATCACTTTATGACAAAGGATTATTATAATAATATTCTTTAGTTCCTTGAGTTTCAAAATGTTCCCATTTGGCTAAATAACATACCAATGCGTTGTTTTTTTCTTGTAAGATATTTCTCCAAGAAGTTTTGGAAACCTGTCTTTTTTTTTTCTCATTTCCTGATTGATATTCCTAAACATTTCTTTCGAAAAACTTTTTAAATCTTTTCTTTAACATTTCTTTAAAACATTTCTTTAAAAAACTTTTTCTTTTAAAAACTTTTTAATCTTTTAATTTATTCCGAGTCGAAAATTACGTGATTGTAATGTGGAAAGTTTCATGTTATGTCACATTTTTTTTTCTTTCAGAGTTGATGCTTTATGAATAAGAATCTGTGTTCTGTTTTTCGATATGCTTATTTGCTATCTCCATTGTAACGATATATTCACACATTTTTCGAACATATTTATGAAGCCATTTCGAAGATAAGAAAAAAAATTAAAACTGATAGTTTTATAAATTCCCAAGTCAGGCTATTATTTTAGCAGAATAATATAATTTTGATATTTAATGTTAAACACAATCATGTTTTGATTAAAATTTTCTGATAATTTTTTCATATATATAAAATTAAATTAAATATACATATATATATAATTTGTTGAACTCTGTTTAAGAGGATACGTATCAAAAGTATTCAAAATCAATATACAAATAATTTGTTTTCAAATCATTTTCTTTTTTGCGTAAAATATAAATTCTTTCTCTCTCTGTGTGTGTGTTTGTGTGTGTCTGTTTGTATGTGTGTGTATGGGTGTGATATTACTTAACAGACCAAATTTTTTTATTCAGGACTATGAAATTTGGAAACATATTTGTCAGATATTAGAAATTCACAATCAGAGCAATTTTTTTTTAAATTTTATTTAAATAAATTTTAAAAAGTCTCCGACAGCAGTACTGATTTTTTTCCATCTTTACCCTCTTTATTCTAAAATAGAATCTGTTGTTATGTAAGCCGCCAAAACTGCGCATGCGACAACTTCTAGATATTTACACCATATGTATTCTATATGATTGATGATCCTTTTGATGCTGTCCTTAAGTTTCCTTCATGTTGTTAGTTTATTATTTCATTGTTTTACTATTATTTCATTATTTTACTATTTATTTGTCTTCGTGTATGTGCTACTGTATAACCAAATTCTTTTGATAATTCGTAATATTTGCTGAGTAGATCTCTAACAAAAAGAGATTTTGACGTTATGTCATAAGTGCACCAAGAAATTCAATAAAATTTTAATAATTTTAGAATTTAGTGGTATTATTTAGGTACACTTTTCAGAAAAAAATTCGGAAATCTGATTGCACAAATCTAAATTTTGCACTATTTAAAAAATTAAATTTAGTCTTTTCAAAGACATCAATTTAGTTATTGTCTAGTTTTCACAGAAATATGGAATTTAATTTTTAAAAATTTGCATGATTTTCGAATTTTTTTTTCAAGGTATGAAGGAAGCTCAAGCCGTCTTAATTGATTCTTAAAGCACTTAATTGCGTGATATCCTTCCATTTCTCCAAAATTGAAAAGAAAGATATTTAAATTTCTTAACAATTAAGCAATTTATATACGCAATTAGATAGTGAAGTGCCTGGTATCTTAATAGACAACGTGCAATTAGAATATAAAGTGCCATCTTTATTGGCACTCGACCACAATAGAAATGTTAAATTTTCATATGTAAGATAAAAGAAAGATGCATAATACTATTGAGGTAACGGGGCTTTAATCCGAATTAGATGCTTATAAATGTTTTCTTGAAAGAATAAGGACAATCAAGTCAGACAAAGGAGATTTAATCATATTAAATTCACTTAAGGCTCGTTGTGAAACAGCTGATAACTAACGTTGTCAAGTTGTTGATTTAAATATTTATTTAAGCATTAAATATCCATTGTTGACCACTAACAAATGTTGCTTCTGTCTCTATTACCAATCAAGAGGAATTTGAGTCTGTTTGCTGGGCACTACAGAACTTGTTGTGTGAAGAATTCTGCAAAATATATTGCATATATATTTTGTGAAAAGGAATTAAGGTTTTCGATGCATTTTTTAAAAGTTTAATTAATACAATTTTCAAGAAGATGTTTTAGTTTTTTTCTACGAAATCATTTAAAATATCACTTTACGTAAGAATAAAAAAAAAAGAAATGATTTGTGTGAAAAAGGTTTTTCCAAATTTTTAACTTCAAAAATATTTATTTCTAATTATTTCCATTTAATTGGTTAGCAAATATTTTTCTTTAATTCAGAATCTTTATTACAAAAATGCTTTTTTTTTGTATAATTTCTATAGAGATTTATTTTTTTGGTAATGGAAGACTCTTTTTTCTAAGTTTCAAAGATTTAACCACATGATTTTCTTTCAGTGTTGAAACCTAAATACGAAAGGTTCCATTTCTATAATAAACTTATTAAATAATGTTATAATAAGCTAGCCACTTGCAGCGCCTAATTTGATTTCTGGGAATTCATTTTAAAAGCGCGTGGAAAATAAGAGAAATCCAATTATAACATGATGATTATGACTGTTTTATTGGTAGAGTCAGGATCATAAAATTATCAATACGATACTTAATTGAAATTAATACAAAGTATATTCCCAGAGATTAAGTTAATCTAAAAAAATAGCTAGTTTTAAATAAATTTACTGTAGATTTAAAATGGGATTGCTTTTTTTTGACTTCGAGCTATAATATGTAAACTTTTAACGGAAAGAAAAGTTTTAAAAAAATTCATCACAATTTTTTTAATTGTCTTTCTGTTTAATAGTTATTTAATTATATAACAGTCATTCTTTTTCTTATCAGTAAAAAAATTCTGTATTAGTAACTCAAAATTACTGATATGGAGTTATTAACATAATTCCAGAATGTTAATAACATAATTTCATAATATGGAATTATATTATTAAAATTATTATGTTATTGACATTAATTTACATAATTACATATCAGTAATTGTCTTCTTTATACATTACTAGTTTTTACTTTACTATACAATGATTTGTGTACACGAAATGAATACACTGAAAATGCGGATGATTTTTCATTGTTATTTAATCTCACTTACCTTTTGAGAAAACGTACAAAATGGCTTTGGATTTCGTTATTTGCGTTGTTTTATTTTCATTTACTTGATAAAACTGAAGAATCTATACATGGTGAATATATTTTTTTTATCAATAAAAGAATTTCATAACATTAACGCGCAAAAAAATACGTAACAGCAATTATGATCCCTATCAATAACATAATTCTACATTAGTAAATTTGTATTTTATTAGTAGCATAGTATTTTAATATACAATGATTTATGAGCATCAAATCAGCTTTATTTACAATAGATTGAAAAGTAACATGATTTTTCATTGTTATTTAATATCACTTCCCTTTTGAAAGAAAACATATAAAACATACAAGAATGCATACAAAAATGGCTTTGGATTTCGCTCTTTTTGTTTTCATTCATATGATAAAACTGAAGAATCTATACATGGAGAGTATTTTCATCAATAAAAGAATTACATAATATTGGTACGCAACAAAAATACGTAGCAGTAATTATGATTCTTATCAATAACATAATTCTACATTAGTAAATTTGTATTTTATTAGTAGCATAGTATTTATTTTACTATGATTTTACAATAGAATAAATTGTGGACATCAAATCAGCTTCATTTATAATACAATGTAAAATCAAATGATTCTTCACTATTATTTAATTTCAGTTCCATTTTGGGAAAATATACAAAATGGCTTTGGCTTTAGTTCTTTCTGTTTCCATTCAGTTGATAAAACTGAAAGATCTATTTGTGGGGAATATTATTTATCAATTAAAAATAATTAAACATCATGCTATATTCAAAAAAATATTTGCTTTTTTTGTATCATAATCAAATTCAAATGAATAAATTGTGTAACCTTTACTTTTTTTAAAATTTTGTTTTAATTATATATTACGGAACAAATAAACCTTTCTTCAAACCATCGCTAAAAATGTTCGACATTTTTTTCGGAACCTTTTCACTTAGAAAAATTATCTTAACCTACCCATGAAAGATGTTTTTTATCTACCTCCGGAAACACCTTAACATAAATATAAGTTCGCGAAAAAGGTCAAAAGTATGGCTTTTTGAGCTTTTCTGTGCCCTTTCTTTGCACTTTGCCGTCTCTTGATTGAATAAAGAACTTTGAAAGTACTTCAAGAAATTCTTACATCAAAAATCACTGAGAGTAGTAAAAACGTGAGAGGCAGTTTGCGACTCATAAATTTTGAAACACTGGAAAAGGAGATTTTCTTCTTTTCGTTTCTTTTCTCAGATCCTTCTCTTGCCTACCTTAAAATTTTTATTGGTGTGTCTGGAAAACCTCTATTGTGGCTGAAACTCATGTACAATGTATCATGTATCATCTCGAAGTCTACGTGTTGGCTGAAGGGACTGGTTTGAAAATTTTGTGAATAGGAAAGTCAAAGCGCCTTAAATAGTAATTGGCGTTATAGTCATTTCGCTGCTAAAATTGCCGAATGTGAGAATAATTTCTGATGATAATATTGATATACTGGTAAATAATTTAAAAGAAAGATCAGTATGGATTTTTAATCTTCTGAACTTGCTGAATCGCATGGCTTTGTCTGACTGGAAAAGTTACATCTTGTCTGAATGAACTCACATGTCTTTCGAGGACCTGTGAGAGCAGAAAAAATAATCATTTATAATTAATAGTAATTAACGTTTATTAATAGTAAGTTCTTGTGTTAAAAATTTAATATGGACGAATAAAAAACTAAAGCATGGTGAAAATGAGAAATATTTTGTATATTAAACCTTTCTACCTGAAATTTGAGAGATAAAATTTTAAATGATATTTAAAAGTGGTTCTTTCTAGGACATTTCGAGAAAAAGTGGGAACTATTTAATCAATGGGGGGGTTGATTTTCGGGAATATAAGCCCATAAGGACAAACAAGGGATCAATAAATTGATTTTAAAGAAATTTTAAGTCTTCAAAATCATACAGATTTCTTATTGACTGGATAAATTTGTTTTGAGTGTTGAAGCACAATCAAAAAATATTGAAAATAAGATATTTAAATAACCTGAAAAAAGAATAACTGGTGTAATTTGATAGTATATTTTGATTATAAAAGTGACATGATTAAACAGTTTGTGATTGGCGTGAAATTTTATAATTTTGAAGGTGTAAAGCCGAAGGTTGCTTTGTACAGCTAAATGTTTGTATACAGAACTTCATCTATACATATAATAAAGCTCAATGTGTGTGTGTTGGCGCTCTACAGGCCAGACCAATCAACCTACAACTACCAAATTTGGCACGTGAATACCTTCGAGGCCGGGAATGTGCACCTGGGTGTTATTTTTTCGAATTTTTAATTAGAATTTTATTTATTTAAAAATTAAGCGAAATTTTTACGTGTTTCTGCTATAACTTTGAAAAATATTACCGCACAAAAAAGATTTTTACATGAAGTTAAAGATCAAAAATTTATCTTTTAAATGATACTAATGTTTTAATCTTAAAATTAAATTTCTATTTTTAATGAATTTTTAAATAAATATTTTAACTATGTTTTTCAATAGTTTTTTTCGTAAAAAATAAAAATTAAGATTAAGCACGTTTCGCATTCATGGGAAAAAAATTAGCTTTTTCAAAGTGTTGCCATCACATTGATTAAAGCCTCAATTAAAAATAAATTAAATCTTTTTGGAAATGAAATCTGCAAAAATATAATTTTCGGCACGTGTCTGTAGGAAATGAAACAAATATGAAATATTATTTTTTCTAAAAAATGAATTCAAGAAAGATTATTTTATGATCTTTTACACTCTCTATACAGGGTGTTTATTTAGTCCCGGACCCATTTTGATGTTTAATGACTCATAAAATAATGAAGATATAAACAAACTTATGGCATTTATTGATGGAATAAATCATATATTTTCCTTTTCAGGTTTGAATATTTTTACTTTTGTAAATATCGTCTGCGCGTGTTTTTAATTTCAGATAATTTCATTTTCCAGTCTAAATATCTGTACTTTTCTAAATATCGTCTGCTTATTAATTGCATTTTTCTCTCTTTTGTTTTTTGGCAACTATTGAAATGTTATGTTTACTTTTGATGGGCTTGTTCTAAGTAGTACTTTTGTAAGTGATGTTTTATTCGAGCGGATATTAAGGAGAATGCATACACCACAAGAGAAAGCACAGATTTTATGGTGGTCATAGAGTTAATTTCCAATCAACTAAATCACTCACTGACTTTTAAGAGTTAATTTCCAATCACTTAAACTGACTGATTTATGAAAATTTGAATATCACTATTCAATAAAAAAAAGGATAATTTTAGATTTTCCATCGATCGTTTCAAAGAAAATGCGTCAATCAGCGCGCAGGTTTCTCAAGATTAATTGGCCTAAGATTATGAAAATGTTGAGTTTTTCTAAATTTTTAACATTTAAAACTTCATAAATAAGTCTTAGTTGATCGTGGAAAATAGAAACATTCATTCATTTATTTAAAATTTGGTGTGTCCAGAATATTTCTCAGAATATGTTACCTTACTGCATTAAATTTAGACTTCATAATTTTTGGAATATATTTATAGGCCGGAACAAAATATTATTATTAATTTCATTTCAATCCTTTTGAGAGCAAAACTAAAAACCTAATTTTATGCTGAATCTGAGAAATTTTTGTTGAATTATTGTTTGAAATATTACATAAATGATGAAAAATATTTTGTAGTTAACATAAGATTTAAATACCGAGAGATTCTGTTTGCAATACTCATATTCAATAATAATAATAATAAATAAATGACAATAAAGATGATAAATAAAATAAAACTCTTGGTTTTATAAAAAATATCTTTATATTAATTGCAGTTTCAACATTTCCACTTTAAATTAAAGTTGAAGTTTTACCGGAAATTACAACAAATTAGCAAAATATATATAGCAAATTGAACGAAACGATCTAAACAGCAGTGTAAGATCTATTAAGAGACCAGTTATTTAAAATATTTAATTGAAAATTGTAGCGAGCGGTAATATTTGCGAACCGGCTGTTCGCCAAAGGCGGCTAGTATTTTATAAATTTATCACTTATTTAAGATGTAAATTTATCACAATAAAACTGTAAAATAATTTAATTTTTAATTTTATAATAGTTTTAAATTTTATTGTTTCATCAGATATTATATTTTGATATTCGGTTTCTGATAGCAAAGTTAAATTATTTGTGTTGTCATCGATTTAAGCCGAGTGGGCGTCTCTTGTTTCTTCAGTAATGCCAACTAGGACCAAGAGTACAATTTAGCTACTTCATGCGTCACATTCGCTTGCACAGCCCCTTTTTACAGGAGGGCACATTCACACACCTCACAGATAGAACACGAAGAAAAACAACCATGCCCGAACAGGGACGCCCACATCACGTGGAAGTTAAATTATTTAAAAGTAATTAAAAAACTTATCTAATTATGAGAAAAAATCGATGAATAATTACTGGAAGTACTGATAAAAAATTGATCAAATAAAAATTATTTATTTATTCAAATGAACATTTATACTTAGTAGAACTAATATTTTCATTGGTTCAAACTTTTTGATAAATAGAAGACAGCTTGTCTTTGGAGAAGCAAATAAACAGAACTAGCTTGCTTTTGGTAACCAGGTTGTTTGTCTAGATATGTTTTAGGCTGTTAACATGGGAAGCACTATCTAAAATTCACATTCTTATTCCCTACGATTCAAAAACATGAATGTATTTGAATAAATCTGCTACAAATTGATGTGGATAGAAATTAAAGAGCTTATATTCTTCGAAGTAAAAGCAGAAATAAAAATTCTATTTTGTTTGAAGGCTCAAAAAAGAAATTATTTAAACTTAATTTTAAAATTGCGAAAAGCCCAGGATTGAATGTTTTGATAGATAAGTTTGAATTAAAACAAAATATTAAAAAAAAATTTTACTGAATTTGCATTAAATTAAAAAAAATATTAAAAATAAAGTAGTGGTTGTACAGAACTGAAAATTAGATTGAAACCATTGAAAATTTATTTCTTTAATTTCAAGGTAATGCCAAAGTTATTTTTTAGAAAATAATTTTGGAAAATATGACATTTTAATTTCCTTAGGTATGTCATATCGATTGTCCATATGGTGCCTCTATTATCATTTCTGTTGTTTCAGTTTTTTTTCTCCTATCGTGTTTTCTCTGGCTGAATGAAGTATGGACGAACTCGGGAAATTCTCTCCGGAGCATTTCTAATAAAATTTCGAAGCTTACATAATTGAAGAAGCGTTGAATTAAGCACTTCTGTAAAAACTTTAAATATAGTAGTTTTAAACTTTTGCATTGCGATTTATTTAAATTTGACTATTGTCATTGGCAATATACAAGTTAATTCAAAATGAATATAGTGTTTACAATGGTTATAACTATTTATAGAAAAAGATAACTATTAATAATTTATTTAACTATTTAATATAACTATTAAAGGAAAAAGGTCGATCAGATTAACGCAGAATGTAGAAGGAACTTCAAAATTTCTATATATATGACGGAGGTGCAAAGAAATGGAAGCCTACGCAAGCGCGAGTTGAAACTTCAAAAAAAGAAACCTATTCATTGTGTGCGTCTCATTATCAGTAGGGTTAGGGAATTTTTTATCAGTAGGGTTATGTGTAAGATAGGGTCCATATGCTTCCCATGCTCAAAACAATTGAAGAACTTGAAATACGCATTTGTAATGCTCTTGCGTCGGTGACTGCAGAAATGCTTCAGAATGTATAGTGTGAAATGGACTACTGCCTAGATATTGTCACTGTGACCAAGGGAAGTCACTTAGAACTATAAAGTATGTATACTAAATTTTTAAGTTCCGTCTACATTATGTTATCTTATCGATAAATTTATTTTCATTAAATAGTTAGAGCCGTTTGCAATCGCTATATTCATTTTGAATTACTCTGTATAATAAGAGCAATTACTGCTTTACTTACTTTAGCTTTATATATATATATGTACATATAATCAAATTTAGCTTTATTTTTACGTCTTGTTTTATCAATTTTACACCAAAATTTTTACGATTTATTTTTCATATTCAACTGAAAAATATTTAAGAATGGAAATATTTATTGATTAATATTTTTAAAGAAGAAAGCATAATTCAAGTCAAAAAACTTTAGCTCATAATTCCATTATATTCAAAATAAAATGCATTTATTAATTTTTTTATGAAAGCATAATAAATTAATTAGTATTAATAAATATTTTTATTATTTGAAACATAACGGCAAATGAAAACGAAAAGATGCTCATAATGAATGACATCTAAATACAGAGGCTATTCATCCTTTGTAGAAAGATTTCAATAAACAAATTTAAAAAGCAAATGATATGGAATGAAATTTTTAAGCAATATCTGATTGTTAGAAATAACATGTATCTACAATTATTAATTTTATTCTTCTTTTGAAATGCTGCATGTAGATAAGCTGCATATTTATGAATGTGTTTTTAGAATAGAATTACTTCTGTTTCTTAATTCAGAATGTGTGTGAAATACATGGTATTATAATTTCTAAATACATACTAAGAAACATTATTAATCTGAAGGGGGAGACTTTACACCATTCTACTACCTGGAAAGCAGAATAAAAATGAATCCCTAAGAAAGCATGCTTGAATTTCAAAAAAAATAAATTTTAATTTCTGGTAGAAAGGGAAAATTCGCTGATACAGAAACCAGTCTCAAAATCTTTATATAGATCTACAACAACAATAAATAAAAAAAACAATATTTATCATTTGTGAAGGTTAAAAAACTTAATTTTTACCAATGTTACCAAGTGAGTTATTCAATGCAGAGCAGCTTGTTTATCCCTGGATGAAAACGCATTCATAGAAATCAAATAGAAACCAATTGTGACCCTTGAAGAATCATTCTTTTATCTAAATGATTGCTGTAAAAGGATGAAAACTTTTTCATAGAAGTCAAATAGAAACCAATTGTGACTATTGAAGAATCGCTGATTTATCTAAATGATTGCTTTAAAAGTTGGGTTTCCGTGCTATCAAAAACGAAGAGAAAAAATTGCAAAATTAGTTCCTTCAACGCAGGAAGGAACTAGATCTGCAAATTCAGTAGGCAGTTTTTAATCGCCACAGTTTTTTTTTTTTTTCTGCAAAAAGAAATTAAACGTAAGAAGAGTAGAGAAAAATCTGGAAAAAAAAACTATGAAGAGAATATTTTATATCCAATATTTATAGAAGAAAATTCACTTCTTCAGGTCAGGAACTTTAAAAGAGAGAAACACAATACTTCAAATCGTACTCCGAAAAGTATTGCTGCTTTCTTTGAAAAAAAAAGTGATGAGATATTTCATATACATCTTTTCAACGTAGTCCAACGAAGAATGTTGACATTTTACTTAAGGACTACTGTGTCCTCAATCAGTTAAAAAAAGACGTGTCCAAAGGCACGAACGTCACGATTGATGGACTTCGGAAAGTAATTGGGAGAGGAATGTAAATAAATACCACTGGATATTTTGCGAAAAGCCTTCTATCATGGAAGTCACGATGCAGAGTTTATATTCCAGAAAAAGGACTTTCAAATGAAACAGTCTTTGGCTTTTAAATATGAACTAAAAGCTCCAAAAAAATAGCTTTAGAAATGCGTAAGCACTTTTTTTAAACGATTTGGGGAAAAAATGAAAAATTTTAATTGAGATTCATGTTTTATTATAACAGCATCAACGCAAAGGAATCCATGATCTTGCTTTCTTGAAGCTTTTCTTCGTTTTAAAGAAAATGTAATATATAACAGATAATAAGTAAAAAATCTTTTTTATCTTTTTTTTTTAATTTTTGTAATTTTGTTTAAAAAGCAAAATATTCATTGCTTATTTCTTAACTTAACAACTTAAAAATCAATCAGAAATATGAAAAGATTATATGCATATTTTTAATGAAACTGGTTTTAAGAAGGACATTAAATTTTACAATAAGTGAAAAATAATTGGAAATTAAATAAAATAGAACATTAATTCTAGTGGGAGTTAAAGTGAAAACAATGATAGTAATATATATTAATACTTAGTATTGATTATTCAATATTTTTATAAGTTTGACAAAATCTTTTATGTTCTTATTTAATTCTTTTCTAAATTGTTTAGTTAAAATATGATAATTAAAATATATTAAGAAATTGTTTTATTTTACTTCATCATAGGGTTCCGAAAAAAAAAGATACCACTCCATTCGTTGTTTAACCTGTGCATACTTAAAGTATTAATCTCATTTACAGTAATGAAGTTACATTAAATAAACTTTAATTCAAATACTGCGAAATAAAAACTTACTCTTAAATAACAATCCATAAAGAAATAAGTCCCACTTATAAAGAAATAAGTTTGCAATAAATGACAGGTAAATTAGAAAACATATTGCCCTGACTGATTTCATAATTTTCCGAGCTTTACTTTTATATCTCCAGACACAATAAAACAATTGGGAGAATAAATGGAAGGTATATCACACATTATGCTTATTTTTTTTTATTTTTTATATGTAGTTAAACGTATATTTGTTGAAATGAAATTTTCATGGGGGGAAATTTCATAGCTTTCCGAAGTAAATTTAGAAAGCATTCTAAAAATGTTTAACAAAAATCAGGAAATTTCATAGCTTATCGAAGTAAATCTAGAAAGTATTTGTAAAAGTGTTCTTATTATGATAAATGGTCGAAAATCTAATAAAATTTTTGAAATTGGATATTATTATGGTTTTGATTCATCATATCAGAATAGAAAAGGGTAGGGAATTATCCATGAATTTTTTTCAACCTGCGATTTCCATCAAATTATCGAGCGATATTTTTGTAATATTAATTCATATTCCTTAGTTTTTATTAGTAGACGGTAAATATTCAATACAAGAAATTCAAGATAAAAATTTTCTATCTTATTATTTTTCTTATAATCATAATTTATTTTTATTGAATTCCTTATCTATTAATTCCAGGGAAAGGCAGAAAAGATTTTTGTGCATGATGTAAGGTGAATTTTAAGAAATGAAACATAGATAATTGAAGTTTATTCACACTAATATACAGTGGCTCCCAAAAGTGTTCGTACACTAAAGAAATTTTCAGAAATTGTGTTCTATACTTCTTAATAAAGCATTTTATTAGTTGGTTTTTTTTAATTAGCATCTTTAAATTGTTCTTAATAAAACTGAACAAATATTTTTATAAAAAATCAAGTAGTATTGTTCTAAAAAATAATAAATAAAAAATGTCACAAAATTAGAACACAAAAGTCTTCGTACATCCAAACATTATTTATTTAAATTCATTAATAAAAATATCTTTTGCGGCTTATTTTTCTTCTAATTGAAAAATACACTAAAATCGTTTGATTTCAGTATTTAATATCACAATTATTTATTCTACTTACTTTATTCTTAGATATGACGAGCATTCGTAAAGAAACGAGTTTGGACATACGAAAATTAATGATATTTCATTTTAAAGCTGTAAAATCAATTAGAGGCATTGCAACTATAACTAATCTACCTCATTCAACGGTGCAAAGCATAATAAAACGTTACAGAGAGGGAAAAAGGGTTGCAAACAAGCCTCGTAATGGTCGCCCTCTAATTCTGTCAGCTAGAAGTCAAAAAAATATTGTGAGTAAATTTCTAAAAAATCCACGTCTGAGTGCAATAAAGTTTAATTCACAATATAATGAATCAAATGGAACTTCTATTTCCTGTCAAACTATTCGTAGAATTCTTCGAAATGCTGTTGTACATGGCCGCTCTGCACGAAGAAAATTCTTTGTAAGTTAGAAGAACAGAATTGCTAGGCTTAAATTCGCCAAATCTATGATAAACCAGCCAGAGAGCTATTGGAATCGTGTCTTATTTGCAGATGAAAGTAAGTTTAACATCTTTGGGTCGGATGGGAGAATCATTGTTTGGAGAAAAAAAAAAAACGAAGAACTTAATCCCAAGAATTTAGTTGGAACAGTAAAACATGGCGGTGGAGGTGACATGGTTTGGGGGTGTATGTCAGAGGCTGGAGTAGGCAATTTAGTATTCATTGATGGTATAATGGATCATAGAGTTTATACAAATATTTTCAATAATAATTTAAAAGTGTCAGCACAAAAATTGGGCATTTTAAACAACTTTTTGTATTACCAAGATATCGATCCTAAGCACACGGCCATGAATGTTCGTCTTTTTTGCCTCTATCATTGCCCTCAAACCCTTAAAACACCAGCTCAATCACCTGATTTAAACCCTATAGAACATATTTGGAAAGAATTAGAGGTGCGAATAAGAAGTCACGACATTAAATCGAAAATTCAACAGAAAGCAGTAATGATCGAAGAATGCAACAAGATCGGAGCAGAAGTAACCGACCGTTTAGTTAAATCTATGCCCAAACGTTTAAAAGCTGTTAGAAAGAATAAATGATATTCTACTAAATACTAAAAATTTATAAAAATCTAGAAAATTTCATATTTAGTGATGTTTTTTAAAGTGTATGATCACTTTTGTGTCCGATTTTTGTGCAATTTTATTTATTGTCATTTTTAAAAATATAATTTGTATCGTAATTAAGATTTATTCTTCACTGCTTTATTAAGAACTGTAAAAATATGCTATGAAAAAATTTTCATGTAAAAATAAGAATATATAATGGTAAATAATGAGGTTTTTAATTGATTCTTGTTGGTGTACGAACACTTTTGGGAGCCACTGTAAGTATAGCTTCATCATTCGATATGTTTTGTTCCTTTTGTACTTTAAATTGATAAATCCGATTTAGCATTACTAAAATGTGAAATATTTGATATTGATCTTCCCGTTAAATTATAAAAAAAAAATCTTTATATTCTACTTTACTCGAAAGTGTTTTTTTTTATATATATATATTCGCGAAAAATGTAATGCAATCAAAGAATATTCTAGGTGGATTTCCTGTTTCAAGCTATGCGCATATTTTCAGAATTTTCGTATAAATTAAGGAGTAAAAATATTGAAATGAAGTTATTGTTGACATCAAATGAGAATGCGATGTGCTGATTCACTATGCCGCAAATTTTTATAAGGACAATAGATTGTTATGAGTAGCGTAAGCTGAATTTTATGAAACAAAAGGTAGACGAATAATTGAAATTTGTTTAAACTAATATCGGTATAAACAGTCTCACGAATCTCTTTCGTTTGCCGCATTTATTATGTTTATATTCGTAAATCTTATCAAACGTTAATGAACTGTTAAATATTTTATTTTGAATTTTGTGTTTAGTTTCGCGAAAAATGCAATTATTTGTTATTAGAAGTTTCAGGAGTGAATTCGTGTTTCAAGTTAACCCTTTAAAGGGTTAACTTGAAACATTATTTTCTAGTCATTCTTTTCTAGTCATATTATGTTAAAATATTTTTAGGCTTGAAATTAGAATAAGAAAAGGGAATCCATTTAGCTTATTAGATAAATTTAATTTGATTAATTAATTAATTTGGTTAATTAATAATTAAGTAACAAATGAAGACACATAATTTAGTCTGAGATAGAAAACTGATTTATCTAAGTTTCTGATTTACTAAAAAAATTTGTCATAACTTATGCCAACCTACACAATTTCATACAAAAATTGATAAATTTGGTGAGAAGCATACTTCCCACGGCCCTAGAAAGGGTTAAACTCTTATTTTATGAATTTTCTGGCAAAATATGAAATAGTTAGAAAAAAAGTAAATTAAATTATTAACCAAGGATGTTATTTAGAAATTCTCTCAGACAAAGTTCTAAAGCAAATAATAATAATAATAAACTGTTTTATTGTTATCAGAACGTGGCGATATCAGAAATTTCAAATTACAAGATTTAGGAAACATATAAAGTCTGTGTTTGGGACAAACTTTGATTTAAGTGCAAAAAAAAAAGTTTTTCGCAGAAAAAAAAAACTGCTGCTTCAATTAATGAATGTAATGGAACCAAAATTTTTATCAATAGAAAACACATAAAAATGAATTCAACAAAAACGAAGAAAAAACTCTACTGTTTAATATGGCCTATAAAAAAATATTGTGGTGACATGAGAATGAAAATGAGTCATATTGAAGTCAAGAAAACGGATAGTAATTAATGCATGAGTTACAAAAATCAACTGTTTTTCATCCTGTTATAGAATAGTATTTCAAATCCAAATAATTGTTTTACTTTTGTTACATTATAATTGATTTTATTTATAAGTTAATTTCTTTTGAAATTATGTCGCATTAATGAACAAAAACGATGGATAAGTTAACTTCTTTTTTATCTTTACAAAAAAAAAGGGTTAGCATTTTTTTTCAGATATTGCTTGTGTTTAATTAGATTTAACTTCAAAAAAGATATTAAAATTTATTTGGGCTTTTACCACCTACAAATACTTTTAAAATGGATTAAGTATAAAATTATCGTTAAAAGATAGCAATCGGGTCACTTAAATATATTACACAAATTGAAAACGTATTAAGAGTACTGGATTAGTGTTTTACTCAAAAACACTACTTTGGATTCACAACTAAAACCAATAAGTATTAATTGTATTAATAAATAATATTTCATATAATATAACAAATAATATAAATATTGTTAAATTATACATGGCTCTTGCATTAAATATGCCTCATTAATTCATTTAGAAATGTTTAAATATAAAATATAACTAATATTAAATACCAGTATGATTAAATAAATTAAAAATTCGTAAAACCCGTACTAATAAGCAAAATAAAAAACAGTTTGCAGATTTTGCATCGATATGTCACGGGATTTTTTTAGGTAAGAAAAAATAATAATAATTCAAAAAATAGCCGATAGATAGCGCTGGTATGAGCGATTTAGTTAAAAATATGCAAATGAGACAGGTAATTATAAATACTTACGCTCTTGTTCCAAAATCAGTTCTCCGTTGCACTGTATATAGAACAAGGATGCTATGTAGAAAAGATAAAGTTTTGTTAGTGAATATTTTTTATCTGAACCAGGAATCAGTGACTGCTGCATTGCGTAAATTTCGACTTCAATGAAATGTGAAGAATGGGAAAGGATCTTTAACAGTGGCAGGTCTCATAAAGCTTGTTTAGCGATTTGAGTAAACTGGATCGCTGGAAGATCGTGTAAGGTCTAGACGACCAAGTCTGATGCAGACACTTTCGGAGCGCATTGCATCTGAAATGGAAACATTAGCTTCCGAAACCGCTGCATGGACTAGCAGTGCACGAGAAGCTGGTAAATGCTTGGAATTACCACAATCCTCTATACGCAACATTCTTCAAGGAGTTCTTAATTCAGTATCCATACAGATTACAGTTTTGCCATGAACTTTTAGCATCGGGTACTGTAGAGAGAGAAGCATTTGCAAGGTGGGCTCTCCAAAATTTAACAACATCCCTCCTGGGTCTTTAACATCTTGCGGACAGATTAAGCCTATTTTTCGCTTCACGGTGACTTTAGTACACATAACTATCGCATCTCAAATCCACGAGACGCTGAGAAACCACTGCATTCCCCCAAAGTCACAGTGTGGTGTGGGCTACAGGTTCCTTCATCATGGGACCCTTCTTCTTTGAAATACAGTGTTCGGTAAATGGGTGGAAAACGGCGACAGTAAATGCTCAGCGTTATTTAACGCTTCTGAGCGAAACAGTTGCTCCATGTTTGAGTGAAAAACATGCGCTTTCTGCTATTATGTTTATGCAAGATGGAGCAACAAGTCACACTGCTATTACAATCATGGAATTCCTGATACAGACGTTCGGGGAAGAGAAAATAATTAGAAAACTTTGACTTCTCGTTATTGTTAGAAGACTTTGGACACCACCTGACTTTTGTCAATGAGGAAATTTAAAATCCCGGGTGTATCGATCCCGTCCATCCAATGTTCATCCAAAGATTCAATCCGTCGAGAAATGTCTTGTAATACAGCCGTACATGCTGCACTCTGCCATTACTGGATGTGTGACACGCCTGCAATGGGCAATCACTTGCGATGGTGGACATGTTGAACACATATTACAAGAATAAATTATTTGATAACATAATTTTTGTTATTTGCGTGTCTATTCTTTCTCTTATGTCGAAACGCCACCTATCGACAGTTTTTTAATTAATTTTCTTCTTATCTAAAAAAATCCCGTTACTTATGGATGCTACATCTACAAACCATTTTTTATTTTGCTTAATTTTAATGGTTTTAAGAATTTAAAAAATTTATATACATGTTTGGTCAACCCGGTATTAAAAAATAATGCAAGCAACTTTTAGAAATATATTATTATTTGGCATTCATAATCGGAATTTGGTATTTCATGATATTAAAGTGGAATGTTTTGTATAATATCTTCTTACATCTTCCTTTCTCTGTCTTGAAATGCTATATTTATTTGCAATTATGATACTTTAAAAAATTTTTTGCACTTTGTTTGGGGTTTATTTGATAATAAAAAGGGAATTAAATATATCTTGAATTTATAGAATGTTTCATACTGTATTGTTTTATAATGTATTGAATATTTTGTATGCTGTTATGCTATCTGATGCTACATATTTCTTATTATTGAGAGTGCTTTTCTCATATTATTATGAAATGGTGCTATCTTAAATATACTTAGAAAATCTTTTATTCGATAATATTAAATAAATGTATTAATAATTATTACAGAGTAATTTTAGGGCAATTTAATTTTTGGGGAACTGTGAAAATAATCTGTAATCACAGAATTGTGCTACAAAAGTAAAAGATTTGTATAGTTAAAAAAAATGGCTATCACTCTGTAATAGATTATTGAACGTAGAATTCTCCTAATAGCAAACTTGGGTACTCTCATAACAACATATTAAAAATTACATCCTTTTAAGAAACAAAATTATTTTGGCTTAAGTAAACAATCCAAAGAAAGTTTTTAGGTCGAAAGCATTTTTTCGTAGATATGGGAATAGTGAAATGCTTGTCATTTCTTCATTTGATTAAAAACAATGAAAAATTTGTTTTCGTCAAACTTGTAACTAAGATTCAGAAACACAACTAAAAAATAATAATGTGTAGCATTCCATTAAAATGTAAATATTTGTTTCAGATGCTTAGATAAATGAAAGTGTATTAGAAACTAAATGCGAAAATCATAATATAAATAAATAAATAATCGAATGTCCTATAAATCTGGAATATCGAAAGCAAGAATTCCTAAACTTTTAATATTGAGGCACATTTTTTATAAAATCGAATTTATACCAACTCATTTCCTATTCAAAATAGTGATTGTTTTTTATGAAAAGCACATTTTCTTTAAGAGAGCCTATGTATGGGTCAATATGAAATTTTTGTAATTAAGTGTTTACCCAAAAGTTAACGTCCTTCTTCGAAACCAATGATTTTGTAAATTGAATTAAATGGTGATAATGAACTTGATTTTCTGCTTAGGTAGGCAAGTTGTGATGACATGAATAAGTTGTTTATGTATTGCGCTTTTTACATGTACAAGTTACTTGATGACAAGTTTGAGTCTACAACACATTTTTAAAATTAATAAATAGCGTATGCACATTCATGATTTTACCATGACGCACCGAAAAGTGACTCGCTACTGATTTGTGGGTCAAGATTCACAGTTTTTAATCTCTTATTTAGTTTTGAATTTTTCTATAAACATGGTGGGTAATTTTATCTCAATATTTCTATGAATTTTGTGTAAAGTGAATACACGGTATGTAATGCCAATCAGCCATGGTAGGAATTCAGGAATTAAAGTAATCGCATAATCATAGCATAATCTGAAGAAAAATGTAATTCAATAGCAAATATTTTCTATAGTATAATTTTTATTTATATGTTTAGCAAAATGGTTATATTTCGAAAAAAATTTGGTTAATTTTAGAAAATGTTTCCACAAGAAAAAATAAAGTATGAGAATAAAATACAAAAAAAAAACCATCAAAATTTACAATAAATTTAATTTTAGGTAGCTAATGACAATATAAATGTATTATTATTTATCTCCTCTGACTTCAAGTTAACATTCCATATTTCCATCATGCTCCCATAACAAATTCCGAATTCTACTCTTTAATATGATCATCCAAAAGTATTTAAAGAAGCTGAGTTCCCTTATTGATTTTGAGCACATTAAACGAACTATACCGACAAGAAAGGATAAAATAGCTTGCCTGTTTTTTTTTATTTTTGTTTTTAATAATGCTAATTTAGTAAAAGATACCCTTTTTTATTTTTGTAAGAGATTTTATTTTTTATTTTGTAAAATATAAACTATTTATTGCAGATATTAATATTTTTTTGTGCGAACATATAATTCATATTAACTAAAATGTAATAGACATAACTTTTTTTTTCTCTTTTGATTCATAACAATTTTTATATGATTAAATAATAATGTACAAAAGAATAATTTTTAAAAGACAAAATAAGCATAAGTTAAAATTAATGCAAAATATATATATTGTCTAAATGTAATATTATCAGCATTATTTCATCTAGATAGATTACATTATTTAACAACAGGCAATAATATCATTATTGAAGAAAATGTTTATTTAATGAAAGGTTGTGTATGTGACTATTAAATGTTTGCTTTATCATATATGCTATATCATGTTTTTCATTATTCTTGTACATTAATGATTTAATATTTGATATCGCACCTTGTTTATTTAATTCATTGAATTAAAAAGAAACTGTTTATTTCAACTGTAATAATAATAATAATAATTTTTTACAATGTTTTATTTTTTGACGTGTTATAGATGGAAAAAAAGGAAAAAACAACAACTTTCCACTAGTATTTGACCAACGAAGTGAAAAAAATAACACATGAAGCAGTTCCATTTCATGGCCGAAGAAAGCCATAAAACGGAGTTTTATGGTAAATGAAATGTTTGAACCTTCCGGTCAGTTCTGAGTATCCTGCTACTAGCCAACGAAAACTTGAACAACCAAAAACTACCCTTGACCTGGTAGGAAAGATTTAATGACCAATAAAAATATGAATCATTTTTTCTCTCAAGGCTAAATAATTAATATGGTCCCTTAAAATACCTCCCTCCCCCTAATTCTGTTTTAGAAATTGAGAAATGAATTAAAAGAATGCGTTTATTAAAATTGTTTTTGAGATGTCATTATTACAGTTATTAGCATTTTCCTTTTAATGAATTTCGTCATCATGCTCCTTATTTTTAATCATTTAAACTCCATATCATTGTTTGAATTTCATGCGGTTAATCATGAATTTATAATGTAAACAGATGAAATAAACTTTACTTCTTACTGAACTGAAAGCTTTTTGGTTATGATTACATATATGTTCTAAACTATTAGTTGATAATTTACATGAACCTAACGATCAGAAGCATTAATAATTTTAACATATAGAAAATTAGGATAGGAAAAAAATAGTTTGTATTCAAACTCACTAATTTAAAGCTTATGCATCTTAAAATAATTGAAATAGACTTGTTATATGAGCTAAAATCCAATATACAAAATTAAATATGTATTGATCTTTGTTCTTTATGTAGTGGCGAATCTTAAGACATCGAACATTTGTTACTAATTAATATGTGCAGAATTCTCTCTCAGAAGAAAATTAATCAATATTAATCTTCAAAAGAAAAATATAGAATAGACTTCTCCTTTATCTACTTTGATTAAAACATATAGTCGCTTCTGTAGTTCTCTACTTATATTGATAGTAATTTCCCGAATTATTCGGATCGAAGACTCTCTACAAATTTACCTATTTTTTATCTATATTTTAATTTAATTTTTTTCATTAGTAATAATTATGTTTGTTAATTTTCTTTTTAATTTGTCCATTTTGCTTTGCCTCCCAGTCAATATTTTGTTTAAACTTGTTAAATTTATGAAATGTTTTTTTAATTGATAATATTTTTTCTACTTCATGAAACTCTATTTATAGAGTTTGTCCATATGCATATGAACAATTATGACTTTATCATACAGGAAGTATATCAAGAAGAAGCATTACAAGTGTCAAAAAAATTCTAAACCTGGATTTTGAACGAATCTTTTCATTCCAGGTTTCATTGAGTCTGTAAACCAGATATTTTAAAATTTTATCTATCTGCCTGTGAATGCGATGACTGAAAAATGTTTTGAGATAGGAAGGTAAAATGTAAAAAAATTTATATCAGACTATCTAGATTTTGATCAAATTTCACTTTAAATCCATTGTAAGGAGATCGTCTGTCTGAGAGCATTTCATTAATTACAAAATCGAAGCAGCCAAATAGATCAAATTGAGCACAAAATTATAATTCTATCTTGAAATGTTTATGGTGGTTTAGTTTTTCAAGGACTATTTTAATTGGTAAGTAAAAATATTTCTTGTTTCCTTTTAATGGTAAGGTAATAATCTGTATTGTTTAATATGTTCTGAAATTAAATCTTGAATTTGAAATTTATTGTACTTTTGAATAGAGATAAAATATTCTCCGCTGTGACGAAACGATGTTTGCACTGATTGTCCATGAAGAAATCATTACATATTCGCTCATATGTTACAGAATACTACATGCCATATGAAATTCATCTTGAATATATTCTTTTTTATAAACAACAAGCAAAATTATGTTGCATTAAATTGAGTTAATGTTATCGTAATCGAAATAAGATAGTATTTATTTGAAATTTAAATAAATTATCAATCTGAAGATTTTTATATTATTTATGCATTTATTTATTTAGTAAGTATATATATCTATATATATATATATATATATATAAGTAACCAATCTAAAGCAAGAAAAAGTTTGAAAACTAAACTAAAATGAAAACGAAAGCAAAACAATTTCAAAATCGCAACAAAAATTATAATCTATTCAAACAAAACCAAAAATGGAACAGGTAAAAACTTCATAGTATTTAGAGAGCGCAAATGCAGCTACTTCTAGAACACAGATGAACTGATACAAAAGTATAAAAATCAAGTTAAATGAAAAAACAAATAAACCAAATGAAAATATTAAAAAAAGATTAAAAAAGGAAGAATCCGGCCTGAAGACTTTTTCAAGGGTCACCCTCAGGCAGGGATTCAAAAAGGGATTTTTTCTGTTAAGGAAATTCAGACATAACGTCTAATAATGATTCCTTCGTGACCCGAAAATCCCCTGAAATTAGGCCTAAGAGACATACCATTTTAACAGAAAGGAAAATACAAAACAACCAATTAGAAGAAAAACCACTAATAAGTAAAAATACAATAACAAAAAACACCAAAATACCATAAACAGACAAATTAAACACACAAGAAATAACAAAAAGGCAAAAAACATAATGAAAAGGCAAAACATACCTTCCAACAGTCCAGAAAATCCCAAGCTATCGATTGTGATTCCCGCCCATTAAAAACAAAGCTAACGGCAATTTAGGTAAAAATTGTAAGCTCGCAGCGCCACCTATGGAGTGATAAAATATGTAAGGAAAGTTCTATTTATTATTTAAGCCAAAGGATTAATCCCAAACCATACCTTGTTTAATTAAAAAATTGACATTACAGTAATTTATGGGAAATTCATTTTTAATTAAATTATTAATGAGGTGGTTTGATGCTTCAATATAGGAGTTTTTATTATTGCAAACCTTTTTGATCCTGTTAACTTGTGAGAAAATTAGATTTTTGAAGATTTTAGAGTTTAGATTGGAATGGTAGTTACATAGTTTTGTTATTTTGAAGTTGAATTCGTCCCTTTTATTGTATATACCAACTATTGTTTTATCATTATCAATTTCGATTTTTAAATCCAGAAAGGTAGCTTCAAGTTGATTTTTATTCATTTCTGTTAGAATTAAATCTTTTGGATAGCAATTAGTTACAATTAGTCTGATTGCTCGGGCTCCGCAGTAATAAGCCTTCCGATGGCGGAAAACAGACAACAACATGGGTTGATGATTTAGAGTCTTAAATGATGCCCAATATGTGGAGGATTCTTCCTTTTTTAATCTTTTTTTAATATTTTTATTTGGTTTATTTGTTTTTCCATTTAACTTGATTTTTATACTTTTGTATATATATATATATATATATATATATATATATCGTTATCAAAATCATTATTAAACTAAGAAAAGTTAGCAGAACCAATTTATTTGATTTAATAGAAATAATAAATCTGGGTATTTTTATCTGTCTTATTAGGAATTTGTTTTTAGATAAAATGATCTAAAAATTATTCATAAACATGTCTAATTTATTTACAAACACGTTTCGTTCCCTGCAGCACATATTGGGCATCATTTAAGACTCCAAATCATCAACCCATGTTGTTGTCTGTTTTCCGCCATCGGAAGGCTTATTACTGCGGAGCCCGAGCAATCAGACGAAAGGAAGGGACACTAAACGTTGGCTAATCAGGATTTATGTACCGCAATGAAAAGCAAAAGCTCTGAATTGGATTAGTCCTTGCAGATATAAGAATTTTCGAATGGCATTGCTGTAAATCTTAGGAACTGGTTTCATAAAAGAAGCGCTTTCACAATTGGTCTTTTTTAAACGTGAGCACCTTACTGAAAAAATAATATTCTATATAAATGTGTCATTTTTCTACTTCAAATTTCAAATAAACTGATTTCAAGTTGCTGCTAAACTTAAATAATTATATTGATGTAAACTTTTAAGATTTATGTTTAGATCTTATGTGATACATTAAATTATATTAGATGATAAATGACTTCTTTCCAGATAATAAAATAATTCCAGATAATAATAATAAAAAAAACATTTGAAGTAGTCATTTCTCTAGAAAATTGCAATTAAGAGAGGTTGTTGCTAAAATTTTAAAGAAATTTACTGTATTTTCGTTAATAGTTTTTTTTAAACAGTGTACCTTGAATACGTTTTTAGCACTTTTTATCATTGGTTTTATTTATTTTTTGATATTAAATAATTGTTTTTTAAGACTCCTACCTGTTTGCGTTATTTCTGTTTTTCTTTTGTTGTTGTTGTTTGTTTCCTTCTATTTGATGTAGTGACCAAAATGGCAAAAGTGCATATTTGAGATTTGCTTTCTCATAACAACTATAATATTTGAAATAATATTCTAAAATTTTATGACATTTTCAAGACAATTTAACCAAGAATCCAAAGCATTGAATTATGTTCAATTATCTTTATTTGTTTAAAAGTTATATCTAAACAATTAAAGTAAATAAGCACACATGGCCTAAGTTGAAAAGCCATAGTTTTTCTTCATCTGAATGTAGGTAATGATCATCGTTTTTAGAAAACATAAATGCGAAAACACAACTAAAACATGTTAAACTGGCATCTTGATAGCAAAAGAATTCAGTAATTCATATCAATTTTCGGAACTGAGAAGATATGATTTTCGTGCTTTTTGTGATTACTCTTATGTTGGTCAGTAATTTTATGTATTTTTACATTTTGTGGATTGTCAACACGTAAAACACTCAAACAAATTCAAAAATAAAATAATATGAACAAAACATTCGCTGGGAACACAAAGCCAGTGTAAAAGTTCATTAAAGTTGGCATTTCTAAATATTTGAAGAATCTTAAATAAACTTAGTAAAGCCAAATTCGTAAAATTGGAAAGTTCTTTAGCACCAAGTGATTGCAAATTGAATACTCCTTCCCATTCTGAGGCAAACGATAAAATCTGATTGACCGAACCGCCTTGATAGCAACGCCGCTTATGGTTGAGTTCTAAGAGAAATCATCGGCCACTGTACGCATTGGGAAGTATGTCCTGTTATCGATAAAAGGTAGACCGAACCCCAACATTTCTGTTTCCACCCGGGGGGTGAGAGCCAAATGCTCTGCAGAAAGTTTCTTATCCTCATTTCTGAGGTACCCAGCACCCCACCGGTAGGATTATAATTACATATGATGGAAAGATTGTGTCTACTTGATAGATGAAAATCACGCGGAAACAGAAGAAATAGAATGAAGTAAAGCAATGTAAAGTTGAGTGGGCCATTCGATGCAGATTGAAGAAATCTGTTCTAAAAGTAAGAATCCCACGAAAAAAAATCACTTTATTTTGGACGTTAAAAAAGACTGAAAAGGATAAAACATAGGTCAAACACATGTTGAATGGGCGGCATAATAAGACAGAGTGATTTGTAGTGTCGGGTTCAAAACTGTACTATTTGGTAGGGATGTCAAAATACGTAAGGAGAAGAAAAGAAGATTTCCAAGCCCATTTATTAATTATTAAATATCCAGTTAGTATTTTAATTTAGGACAATACAATTTAACAGGAAATAATATTATTTTAATTTTATGACAACAAATTCCATATGCAAAATTAGTGTGATTAATGGGAATATAAGTGCTGATAAATGCATAAAATAAATATCATTGCTAAATTGCTGTATTCCGTATATGATCTTTTTATAAATGATAAAGAATTGGAAATTGATATGGATTCAGATCTTTGTTTTATTGCAACTTTACATCAAAAGTGGTTTCAAAACAATTATATTTTCCTGTTGAAATGCAGTGACCTTAATTTCATCGAATGAGTAATAAAATCCAATTAATTAAAGCAATACATCAATCATAATATCACATTGTAATAAATGAGGAATTGAAAGCATTGGCGAATTCCTTGAGACGATGTTACAAGACCTTAATTCATGCTAAGGATTATCCAATTAAGTATTAATTACTGTAAGTGGGAATAATTGCGTATGCCATAACTTTTGTATACTTTTACTTCTTTCACATTATTTATTCAATGAAAATGTTCATTATAAAATTTATTTTAGAGTATTCTTTGCTAAATATCTTAAAAATAATATGCAATTTAAAGGTATTTCATATAATAAAATTGCTGTTATGCGCATTCAAATCTGAAAATGTTTTAAAGGATTTAATTTCTTTCTCTACTTTAATTTCTCTTTAAAGTTTGTAAATTAGTTAGAGGATGTAATTTTACTTTTTAATCATATGCATCATAATGATTTTAAATTCAGTACGTCTTTTTCTTACATATTGTTAAAATGTAGTTTAGTGACCTACTTTTATAGATAACGATTTTAATCTAATAAAAATATAAATAGTGGATATACAATTTTTGATAATAATATTTTATGAATTGTTTCAGGATATTTTGAAATAGATGTCAATTTCCTTACAAAAAGTTTACTTCCAATTTAACAGTAAATAATTTCAGTATGTACCAGCTCATTTTATTAAAGAACCATCTTTTATAAAAATAAGAAAGAAGGAAAAATTGCTAGCCAAATCTGTGCTTGTTATTAACCTCTTAAATCCAAAGTGCTTCTTGTTAGACAATTCGGTGAAAATTTAGTCTTTTACTAAATCAAATAAGAATCAGTAATGACTTGAAGTGTTAATGGATTATACGCTATTTTTGTGTTGAATTAAAGCGCAATTTAACGATTTAATATCATATAATCAGTTTAAGATGATAAAATAATTTTTCATGAAGTTAATAAGGATAAGTAGAAAAATGGTTTTGCGAAAAACTTTTCTTCCGAAATTCAGCAATTGGGAAAGCAAACAGTACAACTTGCATGACGTGCAAACAATATTAATAATAGCTTTCCGAGGAAGACTATATTTAGAAAAAAATAATAAGAAGGAGATGTTATACTTTTTAGCATTACACTTGTCTATAATTTGTCAACTCCATCTAAATTAAACAGGAATTTTATTGAGAGAGTAGAGTGCAAGTAGGCAGACTCTAGGTTAATAATTATGTATAGCCATGGGATTAATATGGTGTTTTCTACCGGAGAAGTTGAACTTTGGTCGTGTTTATTCTCATAATTTAGCTGTAGTTTTCATCTCCATGCATCGAACTACACTTTCCGTTGTTACAGAAAAGGATTAGTTCATGTACAGTTTTAATTGGAAAAAATAAAATTATCAGTGGTCATAATTTTTTTTTTTTTCGTTGCAATGTGTGTTATATATCTATTTTTATTACACATTTGCTTTGTAGTATTCATTGCAACGATAAGATTTCGAGATTCTGAGGTTGGTTTTATAGGAGGAATGATATGTCATTAGAATGGGGGCAATCATTATTAATGAACTTAAAAGAGAATCGATATAATTCTTATTTATCAGTAAACGCTCATGCATACTTGCAGGTACCTCATGCTGGTATTGTCGAATATATGGGACATTTCCCTGTCGAAGTATTTTTGCACTGTTCGTGAGCACCTACCCTGTGCTCCTATTTGCAAAAAATAGAGAATTCTACGAAAGAAAAATCAGGAAACAGTTTTCTTGACTAGTCATCCAATTATTAACATCAAGCTACTCCTTATATTTATACAACTTCCGATAAGCAGATCCAAACTTGGATACGAATATTTCTTAAAGACAATAAAAAATATTTTATTCATAAATTTCTAATTTCACAAGAAACTAACTGGGTTACCGTGTGATGGTTGAAATAAATTTGCTCTGCTTTTCCTCGCTTTATACTTAATGATCACACTCCACGTGGACGTCTACTTTTCTTGACTGCCAAACAAATAAGAAATATTTTCTGCATAACTTTCAAGACAACGAGAATGCGCTGCCATCTGGGGTGAAGAAGGAGAATTAATCCTGACAGGGATAGATTAAATACAGTAAATAGATCTTATCATATTCAAATAATTGAATATAGCATTTCGAAAAAATAATAATTTTTAATACTGCATTAATATGACTTTTAAAAAAAATATCATCTGTCTCTATAGGGCTGAATATGTTATATTTTCTAAAGTATTATAGGTGTTTTGTTTATGATATATAATTATTATTATATTATTTTAATTAGAAAGTTTTCTTAATTTAAATAACGTTTTTAAAGATTCGGGAAGATAGTATTTAAAAATAATTAAGTAGGAATATTTATAAGACATAGAAATTGTCAAGAAATGCATTTTTTAAATTTTTTTGGACACTTATAAGAAAATTTGAAGAAAACTTGCCATTCCAGATTAAACTAAAGTAAATGTTAGGTAATATTATGTTTTCAGAAAATTCAGCTCACATAACCGAATTCACTTTCCTTTCAATGATTATAATTTTCTATTCTGTGAAGTATAATTCATATTCAGAATGTATGCTCAAAACCTATTTCGATGGTAATGAACAGATTCTCAGGCTCATGGACCTTAAATTATTCATTGCTAAAATTCCTGAGAGAGTGAATTATAGCTGTTTCTAGCTGATTGGTCGCTTTTCCATGAAGTTTGAAGTGGTGTTATCATCGTCAAACAATGCAATGGTTTAGGAATATGCTTCATATATTTTTTTGATTTCTAGCATATATTCTTAGTGATTCTTATTGAAATCCCTTACCCTAAAGTATTCAATGTGAAGTGATTCTTAGCAGAAATAACTTTCAGTGATATAATATTTATACTTTCGAAGTGTCCCTTCGTCTCTAATTGAGAATTAGCAGTAAATTTACATAGAATAATTTATATATATTCATAGTAAAATAGACTAGTTATGTATTTGTAGTGCTCTAACTGAATAATTATGGAATAATTAATTTTATAATAAATAATTATAGTAAATTAGATAAATGCTTAAACAATTAGTTATATATATATATATAGATTGAATTTCTTGTCGAATAAAGAGGCATTCTTATTCAAATGAAAAAATACAGACATATTTAAACAAGATATCTGATTAAATCTTTTGTGTACGAGTAATCATACATAATTAATTTATACCTAAGAATATATACTATATCTTAAAAGCATATTCTACTGATTCAAAAATGATTTTTATGTCTTTTAAAAAATCTTCAAAATTTGAAACTCAAAATAAATTTTAAGTTTTAACGTTTATACTTATTTTAATATAAATTTCAGATCTATATTTAATGTCCGAGTAAAGCTTTAATAGAATATTGAAGATAATTGAGTACGATAATTAGAATTTCTAAATTTGAATATTTTTGAAAAATAAAATAAGAGTATTTATTAAAAAAAATTAATATTACAATAAATGATTTATTTTTATCTATGATAATGATGTAATATCTTGATACCTAACTGAACATTTGCCTAAAAATTAGAAATAAGTAACTGATAAAAAACATGATAATAAATTCTATATTAATATCAAATAAATAAAATTATTTTTCAGTTTTGTATTGCATTTTAGAAAGCCATGCAAATTCAAATATATGATGTTTAGTATTTTCTTAGTGATAGATAGTTTATTAAAAACGTGAGTTTGTTTAATTTCTACACTAATATTTGAGATTCGTCCAATTTTCATGATTTTCACTTTAAAAATAGAAAAATATATAAAATTATTTATGTATTTTTATTTGTCATATCAAAATTTATACTTGTAATTAAAAATTTTATATTTTTAATTTAAAATAAAATTTTATATTTTTAATTTAAAATAATATTTAACACTTTTAATCATATACTTTTCCATTTTTATGTAGAATTTATGATCTTCTATTGTTTAATTACTAAATTTTATATAATTACATTTTCAATAATTACTATCGGTGATTTTATAAATGCATTCACGATTCCAAAAATACAAAGCTATTATTAATTTATATTTAAACTACTGTTATTCCCTCTCATTAAAACATTCATGTTTCATTAATTCTACATGCATATAAGAGCCGTTTTGCGAAATCCTCTTAAATTTAATACATACATGACTTCACTCGCTTTAATTTTAGGATCCAGTTTACAATCAAATTACATTATGCGTTGGAAAATCTCCTAAAGTGTTGCATGGAACCTCTTTATTACGGTGCTGGAAATAAAACGGTGCTGTAAGTATTTTTATGCACCAGACTACTAAAATTCATTGAAGTTAATAAACATAAACACCATATCTTGATGGTACCTGGTATTTGAAAGAGGGCTATAAGAGGATCATTGGGTATAAAATTACGAGAATATTTTGAACTGAGATAAAATTATTCGATTTCATTATCTTCTTATTTTAACATGTTGTGGTAAAAGCAGTATACATTCAACAGGAAATCATGGCTTTTCACATAAAGTTAGTATGACTAATATATTAAGATATGAATACATGTTTAGCTCTCTTGGAATACTAAATATAAATAGAAATATTTTTTCTTTGGTTTTCAGGATACATAGGAAGATGAATATATCATTATTGCTTCTGAAAAAAAAAGTCTATTTTAGAAATATTCCAAATCAAAACACATGTGATCAAAGAAATGTGCGTGTGTTTGTGTGTGTGTGTGGGTGTGTTGAATTGTTGGAACTCCACATTCCAAGTGCTTGTTACAGAATTACTAAATACCTCATAAATGTATTTTGGAGGATGAAAATGCACCAATCAAATAAAGATTTTTTAATCATAATAAAAAGAAAAGACTTTTATATAATGATAATAATTTAATGATAATTAGCGTGTAATACTTTCCACAATATTGTCGGAATTATAAAAATATTTTTCTGCAATATATTACATCATTTCAATAAAACTCAAAGCGTTTAGATAGTTTAATTCGATATTTTGTCGGATGATTTCCTTAATTGCTATAGGGAAACGAATAAAATCTTGATTGCTATCTTAAGTGCAGGAATCAGAAAGTGAAATTACAATAAAGACGACTTACAATTTAAAGATTAATATCTCGAAAAGCCATATTTCCAAAGGCACTGTGTTGTCAACGGACTAACTCAATTTGGAATGTCTATTATACAATAAATAGGACAGATGTAAGTCTATTAAAATAACATAAATTTATTGGAAGTAAAACTGATCTTCAAGTTACTTTATTAAATATCTGACGAGCAGAAAATTATGCATAAGTGATGTACTAGAATTTAAAATTAGTTGACATTCACGACGAATTAAATGATCTTCCAAAGAAGCCATTTAAGAATATTGGTTAACTCACATTAAGTTTAACATTTACTTTCTTAATGAATTAAATTTCTTTAAATATTATGCATGCCTTTTTTTTTCACTGAAATGTTCAAGTAGCATGGTGTCCAAAGAATAATCGAAATTGCATTATGGTTATATAATTTAGATGGAAATATTTGTTATATTCTTGCAAAATTCTTAAGCTATATATGAATTTGTATTAAATTCTTTGCCAATTTTTCATGCATTGAATTAAGATAAACAACGATGTCGTGCAAGGGTGCGGCAAAAAAACTCGGGCAAAGTTATTACATCATAAAATAGAAGTTTATTAATTTCATTTTAACTTTTGTTTATTTCATTTTGTCTACCACTTCAATTATATATTTTATAACGTTGAACAAGTAAAACGAGTCTTTCGTTTGCTTAATGTGCCTCGGTAAACCGTATCTGATATAATCTGCCGTTTCAAAGAGCCTGGCAATTATGATCCACGCCCAGCAAGTGCACGAAAATGTATGGTGAACTCTTCCAGTAATCGTAAGCCTTCAAAAAGCGAGTTCAGCGGAATACATGGGTTGGCATGAGAAAGATCGCTCTTGAAATGGGACTAAGTGACCGATTAATGCGGCGAATGGCAAAAACAGAGCTTTTGCTGAACCTTACAAGTTCCAAAAAGCTCAGCTTCTGACTGGAGAAAACAAACTCGTGCGACTCCAAATATACCAAAAACTTTTGAGATGGGCCGCAAGTCAGCGCTGACAAATAGTCCTTCACTAAGTGTACCAAAAGTGTACCAAAGGGATATTCTAGAAGCTGTTATGTTTCCGGGGTCCAAAACTTACTTCAGCAATGTAAAGTGGGAGTTTGAACAAGACTCTGCACCAGCTCACAAGACTAAAAAAGACAGAAGAGTGGTGCAAGGCTCACTTTCCGGACTTAATGTCATCTGGAAAATAGGCGCAATACTCGCCGAATCTCAATCTCATGATTACAGTGTATGGTGCATTTTGGAGTCAAGGGCTTGCACTAATGTGCATAAAGGTTTGGACTTTCTTAAGAAAAGGCTTCGGCTAGAATGGGATAGATTATAGGTAGAAGACTTGTGGTCCTTTGCTGAAAATTTAAAATGAGCGTTTGCGCCTCTGTATCGCTGCAAAAACAAATTAAATTTATTTTGAAACAAATGAAATTTATTTTTAGTAGTAGTTTACTCTTATTATTATTTATTATATTTTGATAATTTATTTATTTTTAGTCAAGTTATATTAAAAATTGTTTGTCCGGATTTTTCTGATGCACCCTTTATATATATATGGAAAAAACAAAATGGCAATGTAAATTTTGTGCTATATTATTTTTTATTAGTTCATGATATTTGATATCAATTATTTGCTTCTTGAAATAAGATAGTATTTAAGTTTTCTTTATGATAAGATTTTAATTTATTAGATGTAATAAAATTTTCTTTGTATCTCTTTTTAAATCCTATTTTTTATCCAAATAATTTGATTTAAAATAATATTTAATAAGATTTCAATTATTAAACATTATTTTAATAATGTTTAATAATAGAACACAATAACATCTCCATAAGAATTTTCTTTTCTTCCTGAATAGTTGCATTGACAGTTATGAAATAGGGAAATAAAAGTACTGTTTTCTTTGTTTTCAGTTTCTTGCGGTTTTCAATGGAAAATCTTTTTCGCTTCTTCTTTGTTATTAGGGTGTTAGAAAACATCGAAAACATTCGCTATCTTCAGAAGAAGAAATTTTCTCATTTTATGGATGAAAACCTTCCAAATAGCTGACGTAACAATTAAGTGACATCATTTCTCATGATGGATGAAAATAATTCGTAGTCTTTCTCTTTATCGATGGTAGAAATTTTCCTAACATAGATATAAAACATAAATGATAAATTTCTATTTATTTGAAGTGGTTATAAAGCTGTTTATCATCATTATTTTACTGCATTAATATATCGAAACAAGTTGTGCCAAAAATGAAAAAGCCCTTTGATTAATTATTAAGAATTAGAAAATAATACTGCTGAGAAGAATGAAGCATTGTCCGTGTTTAACAGGGCAATATTATTTAGAAATAAAATAAATCAGTGGTTGATTACTCTATTTTTTGTATTTTTTTGTTATTATAGTTGATAAATTCCTTGCTATTATTTATAGGCAATCAATGTGAACTGTAAAAGATAAAATTATGTGAGCGCCTTTTTTTAATACTAAATAAATACTATTAATACTACTAATACTAAAATACTCTTTATAAAGATTGTATAGTGCGTCAGGAAGTATCCGGGTATTTAATCTATGAAAGTTAATTCAAGCAAAATATGGCATTTAATTTGAAAACAAGTCTTCTCAAAAAATATGTAAACTTCCTTTTGAATGCATGTTTACATAAGTGGACATCCACATATTTATATTTACATATTCTTCCATTTATCCAAATGAAATTACTATTTTAACATATTTTAAATGATTTCGGATAATGACAAATCAACAATTATAAAAATTTAGACAAATATAATTGAAATAACCGGAAATAATCAAGTAAAAGATTTAGGAGATATTTCATTAGACATAAACGTAGCAAGTGGGTTCTTTTTAAATATTTTTCAATCAATTTCTTAAAGTAGCCTTTAATGAAACAATTTTACTCTAAGAATTATTCATGTATTTTTCTTAATGTTCACATTTAGGAACGATGAAATATGAATTAATAAACGAGTACCGGGATTTATTAGCTCTTTATAACAAGTTATTTATAATAGTAGTTAAATGGATCATACTTTAACCTTTCCACTACTTACTTGGCCCATAATTGAGCAGGTTTGGGAATCAGTTTCTTCTTCAAAAGAGGGGTGCAGAATAAAAAGCAAGTTATCATAAAAGATGTCTTCGTATTTTAAATTTATCTTTTAAAGTAGAAATCAGCTTCAAAATGGTCCAATATAAAGAATTGCATGGCCGTGATGAACCGCATGAATAGGGAAATGTTTAAAAGTATACTCATTTAAAACAATGAAATATCACGAGTATCTTTAGTAATTAATATTAAAAAATTGAATTATAAATATTTTTGAAGCAGCTGAAGAATAAAAGATATATGTTTATTTTTGTGACATTCCACTATAAATCAAACAGCAATCAATTCAATAAATTCTGTTTTTCCATGTGAACATTTCACCACTATAAAATTTTAAAGCATACTAATTTTATATATGTATATCTTTTTATAAGAACGAGGATTAAATAAAAATAGATAATTTCTCGAAATATGTTTTTAATTAAATGTTCTTTTTTTAATAAAAATTATTCTGTCAAAGTCTATCGACACTGCACTATTCAAACAAGGAGTTCCGCTTTCTTTATTTTACTTAGTAATGTTTTACTCATTCCTACATTTAACATTATACAAATTCGTACTTAGTACAGAATTTGAATTTTTTTCTCCATAAATGAAATATCTAAAAAATAATTTTTAATACTATATTAGAATGCAGTATCAGAAATGATAATATTTCACCGAAATAAAGTTTTATTTGTTTAATAATAATTTCTCATAAAAAGATATAAATATATAAGTTTTATGTGAAATATTTAGAATCTGATACATGTATTGATTGTTTCCTTCTCCTTCACATTTATCTTTTCTTTTTTCTTTCTTTCTTTCTTTTTTTTTTTTTGAAGGATAGAAAATTTATTAACTCAAAGCAACCAAGAAAAGCATAATTTATTTTCGAAGTTATTTAAGAAATTTATTTATTTTTTCAAGGGAAATTGTTTGTAAAGTTTAGATAGTTTGCAAAGGTAAGCGATATTCAAGCCACCTTTAAAGTTTTTGGTTTTTGTTATATATCTAAATGTCTATTTGCCTTTGCCAGTAAGGGATAAAACTTGGAAAGAGATGTTTCAAGTCTTGTTCCATCGATTAGTATGGACATTTATTTGTGTTTCAATTAAAATTTTTCAACTTTTAAATTTAAAGTTTAATAAAAAAATATATAAAATATACATTTAAATATTTAAAAATGCATAATGTTTGTCCTCTTTGTTGAATATTCAAAAAAATTATTGCCAAACATGCATTATATCTTTAAATGTATTTAATAAATATTGACTCTCATTTAACATTAAGAATTAATAATTTCGTTTTTTATAAACCATCAAAAATTTACTGAAAAATTATAGAAAACTATGCATTTCATCTATATTTGTTTGAGAAGTGAAATTTATATTCGAATATATAATCGAATTGGATGATGCTGTTTGAAAGAATCTAATTTTTATGAATTTAACTCTGAATACTAGCAATTATATGAAAAATATTTCATATTATTATAGACAGCATATATCTATAGAAGGCATTGAGAGTTTTATTGTGCGATAATTATCTTAGAAGTAACAAGATGTACTTGGACACATTTTTGAGAAAGTGTACTTATTTCTATTAAAAGTATACATATGAAATAACTTATTTGTAAGTTCTTATGAAGAGTTCATCACAATTTTCAATTGCATTTCGAAAAACATACATTTCTCAATAATTTTTTTAAAATCGAATATCGAATAATTTCTTATATGAATTTTTTCTTATATGCAAAATTGGGTATATATTCATAACATTTTTGAATAAAAAAATCAAACAATATAAATATGCTTATATAAATATGTCACTCTAAAAATCTATATATGTTTTTAATGAATCTAAAAGGTGAATATTTACGATAATTGTAGTAAAGGTAATTATTTATACACCTATCTCTATATCAACTATATATCTGTTTCATTGTCAAAACTCAATTGTTTTGTGAATTGTTATTAGGTAATTTGTATAATAATTTTACAATTCCTTTACTTGAAATCCACATTTTTAATTCAGAGGTAATTACAGAATGTTTATTGTTCTAAAATTTCATTCAATATTTTCAAATTCTATGCATTCTTTTCATAAAATATAATTAATTAACCAAAGAAGCATTAAGGAATAATTATTATTACAAAATAAACAACGCGTGATGATAATCTTTGAGAAATGTTTGAAATTAATGTTTATTCGAAATAATATTTACTAAGTAGAGAATATAATAAATGGGCAGTAAGACATAAACAAATTTCCCCTCTGTTCACATAAAAATTTACTTATATATATATATATATATATATATATATATATTTACAAATATACAATAATATTTAAAAGTGAATCAATTTAAATAATCCTCAAAATTAAGTAAACCATTATCATTGCATAACATTAGAATTTGAAATTTTTATTAATCTGCCATGTCCAATTAATAAATTTAAACCTTAATAAAGAATTCTTTATATGAAAAAGATGTATGTAATATGAAAATAATAAACATAAATATCGAGATTTATCGTAGATTAGGAAAGAGTTTTTTGCAGTTTCCTAAATAAAAAAAAATAAATATCGAGTCGAACTAATATTTATTGTAGTACAAAAATTTCTGTATATCGTATAAAAGCTGCAATTGCAACTTTTTAAAATTTTATTTTGATTATCATCTTAGTTTTTTTAAATTTTATTTTTTACTATTTCTATAATATATTGCCACATTTTCATTAATTCTTTTTCCTTTGATGCAATTTTTTTATTCTTTAATCTCATGAATTGATATTTTTTTATTTATAATTTACTTTCAGGTACAATTTTTATGCATTAAATTCATGTATTACATTTAATTATTCATTCCAAATTTTATAAGCTAAAAAAAACTTTATTTGACATAGTTGTCTACTTGGATTCTTCAAAGAGATTTATCACTCCTTTATGTGATAATTTTCTCATATCTTTTTATGGGTAAAAATAAATAATTTGTTTCGGTTAATAAAGTATAAACAGAATGGGTTATTTTTGTGTGTGTGAAGCGCAAGTAGAATAAGAATAAATTCCCAAAAAATTGCTCAAACGATATATATATATATATATTCAAGCTTGAACAATGCAATGTGATTTTATTTTACTTATTTTCATTTGATTTTTCTAGCTATCCAAATTCTGAAATATAATGTGCGATTAAACTATAATATTTTACGGTCCTATATTTTAAGATGTTCTCCTTTTACAATGCCCAGATGTGCCAATGCTATTCTACAGTCTAAAGAAATAATTCAATGTGTTAAGATTAATACTCTGCCCGGATACCCAGATACAGTAAACAGAACACAAATATATTTTTAACGTAATTCGAAGATCTTGTATTTTAAATAATTAGTAGCGTTTTCTGTCATAGTGCGATTTATTGAAATTAATTTTAAAAATTTAGTTTTTTGAAGGGACGCTTTACTGTTTATTACAAGCTGTACATTTTTAAAAAATGTATTTGATCGTTTACTGATTATTTTTAAACAATTTATAATATAAAAGTCTAATCTTTAATAAAAGATTTACAAAAAACAATTAATCATCTAATATAAATATCATCATTCAACTAAAATAAAATTGATAATGAATTGCTAGGAATTTGATATAATATGCAGATATTAAGAATGTCTGGTTTGTCATTTTTTACTTCTAATATAATATTATCAATAATAATTTGTTATTTTTACTTAAAATTTGTTAATAGCTACTAAATCTTTGCGAATATTATAATTTCAATAAAATTACTTTGAAAAGAAATCTATGTCTTTCTGAAAGATTATCAGTATTTCTATGAAAATATCATCATATAGTTTTTGTTTGTGTGGAATTATCTATAGAGATCAGCATTTTCTATTAAAAATTAATATTATTCATATAGAAATATTGATATCACAAAATTTATTTCGGGGAAGCAGCAATTGGCTTTCGATCTCTTACAAAATATGAATGAAATCAAGAAATTTATTCCATAAATTCCAAACCCACTTTATTTTTTTTAAAATATATTCAAACCCGATCCTTCAAAACTCAGTAGTGCTAACACTGAGTACAAAAACTGTTAGTCGAATTATATGAAAGAAGTCATGGATTGTATACATTTTTTTCAAATACATTTCATTCAATTCATTCAAATACATTTTTTTAAACTTGTAGTAGATGACACTTGATGTTAATACATTTTTTTCAAATATTAATTAATTAATTAAATTCGTCCAGAAATTTCTATTTGGTCACCAAAGTCGCAAATCCATCGCCATATCACTAAATGGTCGCCGAGTTTGTCACCAAACTCTATTTTATTACTTAATATTGTAATTCTGCCATATGTATATACATATTTATATTAATTGTAATTATTTAATAAAAAGTAACTAAAAGAAAATAGGTATTGACCTAAGTAGGAATTAACTTACATTTTTTTTTATATATTACTTGTTTAAAGTTAACTTACATATTTTATTGTATTAATCGGCAATTAATACTTTATTAAATTAATTTTAATCATGTATTGTGTATTGAAAAATGTTATTACAATCATTTATTAGCAACGATGAACTTGTTTTGCAAAATTTAAAAATTTATTATGTTTGTTTTTGAATTTCCTTCAATTTTTAAAATAATGACATAAATATCAAGTTGCAATAATTCTATTAACTATTATGTAAATAATAACAGCTAATAGTTAGTCCCAAACATAGTTTTACCGAAATTATTCTAAAGGACAGTGAATTCTAATATTATTCTAAAATGAAACAAAAATTTTTTTTACTGAGATATGCCACCTGGAAATAAGCGCTTAAATATTTTTGTAACAACGACATATAATATTTAAATAATGATATAAAAAATAAAAACTACTATTCATCATTACGAAAGCGTGCTAAATGACATTATAACAGTATATGACAAAAGAATTTTCGAAACATAAATTTTTGTTTTGAAATGCATTCCGGAAAATCTTTCTTTGTCAAGACACAATTTACACAAATATATAAATAAAAAAAAAAGATTCATGTTTTGCTGTGAAAAATAAATATTTGATGGAACATTCGAAGAAATTTTATAATTATGCATGTATTTATTATGTTAAATCGGAAAATGTTTCAATGTACATTTCACGTTGCAATAAAAGTTTTAAAGCATTAGAAATTCAGTTCCCGTCTTCATTTCGTTAAGTTAAAGAAAAACTTTAATTTGCCTGGAAAAATTGAGGAAATGTTGTGTAAAAGGGAATTCGGTTATTTAGAGTGAGGGGTATATTTAATATTTTGGTTTTCAAAATGGATTGTTAAGGAAAATAACAATATCCCAGAAACTGCAGAAATCGTGTATTGCTTGTGGCAAAGTGTTTCAATTTTTTTATATTGCTCATAATTCTTATTATAATTTAAAAAAAAATAGAATTGGTATTTTTATTTAAAAGAATTGAATTGATATTGGAACAATAATATAATACGGATGCAATAATATATTTATTTCATACCCGCAGCTTTTAGTGATATCTGGTTCACTGGAATAAATTATTTCCATTTAAAAAGTGAATTTTTAATTAGCATTTTTATAGAATTTTGTAATTATGACTTCTTTAGTAAAATAATTTTTAAGTTTCAAACTTTGATAGTCATATAGCTCATACTTTTTTAGAAGCCTTATACTGTTCTATTCAATGTCCGATGTAATTCCCAAATTTTTTCATGCACGCATAATATGCACGGTTAAGTTGAATTTTACAATTTTATAAGAATTCGTATTGCGAAAAATTATTCTTAAATTATTATTTATATGTTAATTAAAAAATAAATTATGGCAAAAAATAATGGATATCATTAAAAAGATAATTTTTTTTTCAAAATTCAAGACGATGTAAAAATTATTTTTGAATTGTAAGAAGAAAATTATTTTTATATTTTATTGAGGAAAAAAGCCAAACTTTTGTTTAATTAATTGAAATTCTTAACAAAATTTCAAAGCTAAAGCTATAAATACAAGGTGCACATTCCCATTTTCTAATGTATGAATATGCCAAGTTTAAGAATCTCTAGGTCAAATGATCTGACCCGCAAAGCGTCAACACAATAAACGTGCATTCAAATTTATTATTCGAAAAATAAAGATCTCTAATGTGAAATACATTACAGGCATATTCGATACATCTAATTTTTTATTTGAACAAGTTTCTTCAAATATTTCAATTGAATAAAAAAGTTGCATTTTGTTTCTTTTTAATACAATGTTACTAAAAAAATTGATATTCACTATATTTTATTTATAATACATTATAACTTTTTTATAGCCATAAATAAAATGGAGCAGTATTCATGTTTTTTCCTATAAAATAATTTAAGGATTCTTTATTTTTTTAAAACTTTGATTCCAACACATGACTGATTAAATATAATTTTGAAGTAAGTATATTAAAAATAGCTAAAAAACTTAATTTTCAGTTTTTTCAGTGGTTAAACTGGTTACTTAATTTTTCTGAATTGAAACTTTTGCATGTTTTAGAAAACAGAACATAGCATCAATATTCACTTAGAGCAATTTCGGTTGCATAAATATCCCTAATTAAAAATAAAACTTCATATAGACAAATTTAAGAACCTACTAGAGATGAAAATCTCTCTAGAAATTTTACTATCACTGCCTGGCAAGATTTCGCTATAATTATATTATAATAGAAATTCAATTATATTAGAAATTCAATTCCTCTTTTTTTTTAACACTTTCTGTGTTGGTAAAAATATTCATGTTTTTTTTTTTCGATATACTGATTTAACTGAAATGAATTGAAACTCATGCACATTCTTAGAAATCTAATAAATTACCAATATTCATTTTCAGAGCAATTTCTGTCTCGGAAACTAGCCTTACCTAAAGTTAAATTTGTGTGGCAAATTTATGAGCCTACTTGAGTTGTAAATCTCAATGGCAATTCTATTATTTCTATTTGACAAGTTGTCGCTATGATTATATCAGAAACTCTTCGTCTCAGTTCTTTTACACACTCTCTGTGACAGTGGAAATTTGCATGTATTTTCTCATCTTAGAATTTATCTTGTATATTCTTTTAAGAATATTGCCATCATTCCATAAAATCAAAATTGCTTCTAATATTTATAATACTACATCTTTCAGAAGACGACAAATAATTAATTTAAAAATAGAAATCAACTTCATTTATTATATTTCACAACTGCAAATGCTTTACTTATAATGTTTAGTTTAGGTTCTTTAACTAAATCATGAGCTTAGCCGAAGTCGCGATGGCCTGGTGGTAAGGTCAAGGCTTCGGAACCCGTGGATTTCCCCTTCGATGCCCGATTACACTAAAGAATCGTCGTGTAAGCGTGTTTGAAGCACGCTAAATCCGTCGAGGCCAAACGTAATCTCGCTGGTGTGGTGTGGATGTTTGGAGGTGGGAAATGTTTTTTTTTAACATAATTTCTTTTATTCTTCTCTGAAAATGAAAAGGTAAAATAGAATACTTTTTACTGTTTTCAATTTGCTATTGTGGGTCTTATATTCACTTTCCTCTATTCAAATCTAATTGGTAACAGCTTTGAGAATTAGTTGTTAATCTTCAAATAAAATATTAACGTTTTATTTCTAACTTAATCCCCGGGAGCATCTCAGATAATGAAATCAATAACTTAGTAGATATTGTTAGTTCTTGCCTTTCTGTTAGGTATAGAAATGGTTTGGGGTGCACCACTTACAGATGAAGGAAGTAACGTCCAAGGGGAGGACAAGGGGTATTGTTCAGTTGACGGTGATGGTCTTTAGGACTTAACTATATTTCCCGCCTATGCTGTTGCGGCGTTCGATCGTTTAGGTATTCAAGCTTACTTTGCGCCGATTCAAAATAATTATTTTATTTCTATCATTCATTTATTCCTCTAATTTTTTCCTCCCATAATTCAGTAAACATACTGAATCTTTTATAAATTTTTTGCCTCTATGCTGCATCATGTTTTCAGTGAAGCTATATAGATGAAAGCATATGCTCGGTTAATTATTGTTATTTATTGGTAGTCAAAATAAATGGCTAAATATTGTTAAATTTCTTTATGTAAGACGTTCACAATATAGACAAATAATTTAAAAAACACGAAGAAATTCCGAAATTTCGTTTAATTTCTAATTAATTAAAATTTTAATTAGAAATTTAAAGAAATCGCTTCGAGGTGCACGTTCCCGAACTCCTAAGAGTACATATGCCAAATTTGATAGCTCCAGGTCAAATGCTCTGACCTGTATAGCACCAACACACACAAACATAAACGCATTGAGCTTTATTATAATTAAAATGCAAACCATTATTTGTTTAATATGCCTATTTGACTGTCACATATGCGTGTGCTTATTTTTAAGTGATTTTTAAAAAGATTTTATTGATAACAATACATACACTATAGTAAAAGCCAATAGGAATCATATCCATTTCATCATATCTAAAACTATGTTATTCTGAATTTTCATCTATAATCATAAATGAAAATATATCTTATCTTCTCATGATTTTCTAACAGAATTTTGATCTATAAATCGTCTTCAAACAATTTCCATGGATAAAATAAAATTTATAAATACTTTCATTCATTCGATTTATTTCTCATTCTTTTGGATTTTTATCCCTGGGATTTTACTGATCAGCAAAAGCTAGGAAAATTATAAGAGTTTTAACGTTAATTAATGAAAAAAATAAAATATGTAAATCTTAATTCAGTTGCATGTTTTGCCTTTTGTAATTATCTTGGTATTTCTTAATCGACGCATATTCATTGTTTAAAAAACAAGCTTCAATAAAAGAATAAAAATCAATATTTTATTTAATTTTATAGATTTCATTATTCTATAGTATATATAACAGAGCTGTTATTGCCAAAAATTTAGTTTCCGAAAAATTTTAAATAAAATATATTTTGAGCACACCAATTTTTTTATATATTTCTTCAGTCCACAAATTATCACAAAATTTTGGTGTATAATTTATTTTAAAAATTCAAAAAAATTTAAAATTTTATACCAATTATTAATACAAATTTATTCAAAAAATGTCTTATGATTCTAAATGTTTTGTTCACTTCTTAGAGAGAAAAAATCCCTGCAAAAAATGAAAAATCTGATTTTTTTTATTTAAAAAAATTAGAAGCTTGGTGATCAATATAAAAGGGCAAAATAAATTTGGATGAATCCATTTTTTTTATTTCACTTTTTCTTCATTAAAAAAAACGGTTTCGATGCTTTTTTTAGTTTTTGGAACACAGTTTTAGTTCCACATATAAAAAAAAAATTAAATGAGAGAATTCAAAATGAAAGTTTAGCTAAACAAATTTGGAATTCGGAGGGGTTAATTAAACGGCCTTCTATCGAAAAGTTCTTTATTATATTTTAAGTAGTGAAAGTTTCTTAGTAGAAAATTATTGAGAGATTTCAGCAAAAAAGATTATATTGTAGATTTCTGGAATGGAAAATACTCTTTTAAAAATTCAAACACAAATATTTTTCCTCTATTTTCTTTATTTGTAAGATTTGATAAAATGCCAAATTTTCTAATGAATGGCGTTACAAAAAGAAAAGAATGAAATATGGGTTGAATCAAGTTTTATTTCAATTGCAACGATTTCCAAAATATCCTTTTAATAGAATAAAAAGTATTATGATGCGCTTTAGTAAAATAATAAAACCTCGTTCTCTTACCTGCATTTTGACAGAAATTGCGAAATTCCAAACATTTCTCTCTGAGTTTTATTATTGTTTGATTTTACTTATCAATTACTTTCATTTTAAATTTTTATTTCATTTCTAGTATTTTCATTTCAAACTTTTGCTCTTCAGAAGAGTAATAAGCATTTTAACAGAATTTCTGAAGCAGAAAGATTTTTGCTGAAAAAATGAATGCTGAAGAATATTTAAGCTGAAGAATATTTAAAAATAAATATTTATTTGTAAATAGGGAAGGACATTTTTTAATTACATATTTTCGAAAACGAAGAATTTCTAAAGAAGCGTGAACATTTTAATACCGAATAGCCGCTTATGTTTTATGTACATTTAGGTTAACAAATTTACGCATTATTTCAATATTAAATTTGCACTTTTTAAAACACGGAACTCTTTACAGTATTTATATTTTAAATAGAATTTCAAAAATGCATGTCATTAAAGTTTGGAATTTCATGTGATGCCCTTACTGTGAAATATTTTCATCAGCAGCTTCCAAAATGTTTCAATTTTATATTGAAAATCGATGGCAAAATTAAAACTTGCAATTTTAAATTATCCTAAGCAGATTTAAAGAAATCCAAAAAAAGAGAAAAATGTGTGTTATTAATTATAATATTATTCCTCCACGTTGAATAGCCATTTAATTCATATTATGCAGACCACGTTTTATGTATGTAGAAAGTTAGAAAGAAAGTTTTAAAACATAAACTAGAATCAGTAATAAGTTGCAGTAGCTATTCCGGTTTATTAAAGATGTCTGGCTACTTACCAAATCTGAAATACTGAAATTCTGTAGAAGTCCTATTTCATTGCTGCCGAATGTCATAAAACTAAATTTTGTGGTTAAAAAAAGTTGCTGGTTACATTTTAGTGAATCTATAAAGGAAGAAACTTTTGTAGACTGGATTCTAGTTTAGCTGCACTGAGAAGTACAATACCATAACAAAAGCAAAAGCTGATGCTTAATGTCTTCAGATTTTTTTTGCGCCAAAAAGAATTAATATGTTTCACCAAACAAGCAGATTTATAACATGCAGACAGAACCATAAAATTGATAGCCTGAATTGATACAGTTGTAAATTAAAATTCAGAAAAAAACCTAATGATTTCCAGTAGAAGGAAATGTGATTGATATAAATTTAATGTTTATAATTAAATTTAATTTTCTTAGAAAAAGAAATTCAACAAAAATATTTTTGTTTGTGGGTAGTCTTTTAGTTTAAATATTTAATCATGACTTGCATTTGACAATTCAAATCAGAATCTTTTATTTAGGCATGTGGATTTCTTGCTATTAGGCTGAAATTATTTTATTATTAATTATTATTTTAATAAATATATGATATTCTAATTGCTACATGCACTTACATAAGCTAAAAAAGGGGCAGCGGTTAATAATTAAACTATGAAGAAGAATCAGAAATATTTTAATTAATATTCACTAATTTAATTATTATTTTAATTAGTATTCACTAATTAATTTTATCCTTTTCTCAGAGTAATTAATATGAATATACTTTGTCATCTTATAAACATTCCAAATGAACTTAATTCTGAGAATAACTTTGTGTCCTTTTTATCTAAGGCAATTTCACAATATTCCAATATTCTGTGATTTGTTTTAAGTTGAATTTTATAAATTTTGCTGAATATTTTGGAAAGAAATATTTGTAATATTAGACTGATACTATATCGAAAATGTTTGATAAAACAATGCTCAGAAGTTGAAAAAACGAGATACTGTTTTATAACACTGATTTTAGGTATTTTACGGGATATCTTTAGTATTAACTATATTTCGTTATTTTTACTTCCATCTACGTCTGAATGTGATTTAAAATTCAATTTTTGTTTCTTCGTCGATATTTCCAGATAATTATATATATAGCATTTTATAAATAAGCAATAAATTCTTAAGAAGAATTTCGATAATATTAAAAGAGTATCAGAAAGATTGTTTTTATTAGTATTGATAAAAACTGCATATAGTACTTCACATAACGGGTAATTAAAGTAAACGAAAGAACTGATAAAAAATATGATTCGACAAAAAGGCTGATAGATATATGATTATGTTTGGAATAAATCTTTTGAAAAAATGCTCTAAAATCTTATATATATAAATCTAGATTCACGGTGTTTGTGTTCGTACTCTTCCGAAACGGCTCGACCGAATTTTATGTGTATTTCGTAGGTGTGAGAATAGGTTTAAAGTATATTTCATAACACTAGGTCATTAGGGTATCTCTACCCACCTTCAACGTACGCTGAAGAGATCAACACTTGCTTGAAATCATTGCCACTGTGGCGTAATGTTGAAAAAGTCCAGCTAAAAATAAAGATGCGCGTCCAAATGCTACAAGATCCATCTACTGACACATTCCCGGACCAATTGTTAGAAAGAAAAATAAAAAAAGTTGGAAAAGTGGCTGCCTATGAAAATACTGGATGCATAAAATTGTCCACTAATTTCTGCAATGTCGTTGATTTGCAAAATGCTCTCCTTGACCGCATATTTTCCGATGTATGCACACAATGCATAAATCATGCGTGGCTGGCAGAAAGCGCCATTTTGGTAGCAAAAAATGTGGACGCCGACTATTTAGACTTCAAGATACAGCAGTCGTTGCCAGGCGACTTGGTATCATACAAATCGATCAATACAGTTTGCGATGTTAACTAAGCTGTAAATTATACAACAGAGTTTTTCAACTGACTGGATTTGCCAAACGTGTCACCACACAAATGTATTGACTGTTTATATAAATT
>JAPMOR010084150.1:0-16156 GCA_026543865.1 Argiope aurantia | reverse complement strand
GGCACTTATTTGATGCAATGATGTACCATCATATAACTCTGAAAAAATAGTTGACTCGGTTCTCGATAGTTTTCTCGATAAAACAAAGACTTAGATGTCTTAATTCCTTATCTCAAAAGGGATCGGAGGGTCTTCATCTAATAATTTATGATTAATTAATCAAAATCCTTTTACAAATATAATTGATTCTTACCTAATTAGTTTAAAGCATCTCTTTCCCTAAATTAAATTAATTTTCAAATATGTTTTAATATATTAGAGAGGAAAAAATAATTCTTTAATTGCTGGCAGCACGTCCAGAATAAACATCATCTAACTCGAGAACAAGGCTGTAAAAGAATTTTTAAATTTAAATCATATAAAAAGTTATTATTAAATATTTTTATAGAATTTTTTTAAATTTCAGTTTTGAGATTCAGTAATACGATACAAATTCGTTTTTATATTTTAGAGCCAATTTCAAAAAGTAAACAAGCTCGCTGCTGATAAATGAACATAATTTCTAAACTTTTTATATTTCCCATGAAATGCTAATTACAGAAATAAGTATCCAAAATTAATGATCTACTCTTTTTTCAAATTTTATGTTTCTTTGAATTATTTCTAAAACGAACATAACCAAATTTCTAGAATTATATTATTATTAATATCGAGCTGTTCTCTTCTAAATTTGAAAAAGTCTTTTGTTGCTAGTTTGTAAAAAGTGAGACGATAATTACAAAATAATTAATTTATCATAAAAAATAAAGCTATTTAAAAAATCTATTTTAAAAATAGCATTTCTAGCAAATAGTTTCAATGCAATTTCTGACTTAGATATTTACAAATATTTTTATCTTTTGGGCTTTTTTATAACTTTTAACATTTTTTCAAACTAAAAAAAATTCAAGAGTATAACAAATTAATCGAAATGTAATTTCTTTACTCTCTAAACAAGAGGTAGAACTTTTAGAAGAAAGTAGAATTTTACCATTCTTTCTGAACACGCGTTTAATACCAAGAATAATGAAATGGATTATTCTTTTCTAAAACCTTTCAGTTTGAATTCGTTCCGTTTCAGATTCCCAAGCATGGATACCACTCAACTTTCTCGAGCGAAGTCTCACAAGTGTCTCAACAGCTACTATTTAACAGAAGTGACTTACCTTCCACTTTTTCCATCCCTCGGTATGACAAATAACTCCGTGGAGTTTTGCTACTCTTTTACTTCTTAGAGGCTTACTGAAATTTGAGATACCAAAATGTATATAGGCATTTCTCATTTATGTCGGATGAAGGAGAAGGAATACATTTTGGATTTTGTCCATATTTGAAGCGGGGGTGGGACAACAATTCTGATAGTTAAAATGATTCAATAGCAGAAATATTTTTAGCATTCATTTTCACACGAATTGATAAACGTGGGAAGATTTTTCTATGGCCTTCTACAAAATAAAGTTCTTCAAAATAAAAATGAAGTATTAGTATTGACCATTGATTGAGCAATGTCAATTTGATCACTGGTATCGTACCAATATAATATATTTCTTATCAAAAATTGTCTAAATAAAACTGTTTTAAACTAATATAATATAAACATATTTTCATAAATCATGTTTAGTGTTTAAGGAGATATATGAAAGCCGAACTCTACTGTAGCATATTATCGGCTCTGTGTGTAGGATAATTTGTGTAAATATTTGAAAGGTGGCTATGAATTAAAAATAATAGAAAATCACAATATTTACATAAATATTTCTGCGTCATCAAACATTGTGTTAAACATTTAATTATGTAGATATTACATTACATAATTAATATATACATTACATTACATAATTTCGAAAAATAGTTTGCTAATAGTGTTGTAGCATCAAAAAAAAAACTTTTAAAAAATGACTCTGAGTAAAAATAATGACTTTAAATAATGACTCTGAGTAAAATTTATGAGCTGTGTCATTCCCTTTTTTTAATTATTAAATTAATATTTTATTCATAGATAAATTGATATTTTGATCACTAATTGTGTTCTTATTCGATGCAAATAAATAAAAAGAAGTATGGATTGAGCTAAAACCAATTAAATCTACCTTTTTGAAATAGCAGATAGATGCAGTTATAAGATCTGGAATTAAGATCCATCTTATAGACTTCAAGTGCATTAATAAAAACTGTTTCTACGTGCATTTTGTTTTCTAGAATCAAATCAACTGTAATTTATTGATATTTATAGTACATTAATTAAACGTAAACAACATTAGTTTTGCAACATTAGAAGTTTTTATGTAATATTCTGCGATATGTGTATTTCAAAATTGATTTCTGATGGCAAATTTTTTTCCAACTAATATACTCGGCGGAATTTTCTTTTTCCTTTTCTGCAGTAAAACTTTGGGTTAAACTCATTTATCTTTAATTCGACATTTCTTTAATGAATAATTCAATATTAGAGAATATGGAGTTTATTTCTAACTTGATTTTACACACATTTGTTCGAAAAGAATAGTATGTCTTCTTATTACATTTTAGGAAGAAGAATGTAACAGTTTCATATATTCAAGAAACTGTTGAAGGATACGTCAAATGCTTCTCAGAGAATCTCCATTTATATCAAGATGGAAGGGAACAAGAAATACAGGACATTGGTAAGTTTTTGTTGCTGCTTATCCCCCTTGGATTAAACAAGAATTCAAACCAAGTCCAAGAGATCGGGGAAAGAAGGGTGCAGTAGCTTCTGAGGATAAATACCCGTGAGAACCCGAGGGCAGAAATCTGACTTTAGTTCATACGAGAATGACACTCACACACTCGCTTGCACAACCCCTTTTTACAAGGGGTGGGGAGCTCTTTCATACACTTCACAGAAAACACACAAGAAGAACAACCCTGTCAAAACCGGTACTCGAACCCGAGACGATCAGACCACGGTGTAGACGCGTTAGCCCTAGACCCGAAAGTCGGCGGCAAGTTTTTTTCTAACAGATATACATTTTATTTGGTAAAGTAGCTGCCCTTGGAAAAATATGCGGTTTTTGGAGACTTTCAATAATTTGTCACAAAGTTAATTCCTTATTGTTAGTTTTGAGAAAAATTAGTTTAACAGATTTGATTGACTTTATAGTTTCGTTTCCTTTTCTTTAGTTTTGCCCCAACGTCCTGTTTCAAATAAAAAAAAGTGCTGATTTGACAGGTACATCGTGATGTTGAGCAATGGTCAGACCCATAGCCAACATTCTCCTGTTAAATGTTTGCACCACACCATATGAAAATCATGCGTCTCTCAACGTTGTCCCATTTAATAGACACCGGGTCAACAGATACAGAGGATCTTGTGTAGAGATGTTTTTATATTCAGAAATCCTCAAGTTCCGAGACTTAGAATTAACCATTAAACCACTCGAAATCGTAAGACCACTAGCTCCAGTTAAGAGTATAAAAAAAGGAAATGAACCTTATCATAGCTCTTTGTGAACGAAAACTGATTCATTAAATTTTGAGTCAACAAGGATTCTACTGATCATATCTATCAGTAAAGGGTGCATATTAATATCTTGTTCGAAAACATTAATGTGATGCAAGCTTTATAAAATTTACTAAACATTCTGCAATTTCGCCCTAATAAAGAATTGTGTGATCTATTGTAAAATAAAGAGGAAAAAAAAAACCCTTTGCAATGATGCATCGTTTATCGCAGAATCTAAATTTAAGTTAATAAATAGAAAGTTTTATACATCTTATTAATTTTTCATATAATTTGGAGTTTTTGAACGTTTTCCTGGATACATTTTCCTACGCATATAAAAACATATTGTTTAGAATTGAGGGAAAACGAAATGCGAATTATCCCCATTTTTTAAAAATTTAAAAGATTTTTGATATTCCAAAAGGGAAAAATACATTTTCTAATGAAACTTTAAAAAAAAATTGGAGATTAAGTTAGCACTGATTCATTGGATACAAAGTTTCACATACTTTGATTTTTAGTAATAATAAGGGTTGATGCCTCTCTTTTTCATACTCTATAATCATTTGAAGGGTTTGCTGCAAAAAGGATGTAGCTCCAACCTAGGGGAATTTGGAGTTACATGTATTATCAAGTGGTAAAATAAAAACTTGTTCCTTTGGTGCCAGAAAGATGTAGCTCCAGTCGTTAGTTCTCGCGTTTCTCAAGCGATGGAGCTGTGTGTCTTATTAATTTGTTTCAGTATAGAGGTAGCTCCTGGAGCTCTACCGTCCCCACCGTGCCTTCGGAAACACTGAAAAACGTACAAGGAAAATAGAAAGTTTCTCTACCGTATACTAGTATCATAGAGAAAACAAGTGAAAAGTTTGTTGTAACTAAAGTTACCCAAAGGAATGATTTTTAACTTCGTTGCCCTATTAAAAGGTTTCTTCCAGAAATCTCCTTACATCATTTCTAATGGTAACAAAAGTATTTTATAACGACATATAGAGTTTTTTTCTTATGAAAAATCTCAAATCTATACAGGAAACATATTATGTAGAGAGAGTTTTAGACTACTCTGTAACAATCCAGTAAAAATATTCAACATCCATAACTTTACTCTATTAATGTTAAACAACATTCAGCCATCATACTTCCATTCCTTTCCAAAATATAAAGATGTAATGAAACTAACTCGCAATTACGTCCCACAAAATGATATGTGGTTCTACGATGGACTGAGACGACGACGCAGCAGAAGAGCCCGACGTTACAGAGGGTGTGTGTGGGATGATTAAAGGAAATATAATTTTTTTTTGTTTTTAAAACCAAGTTGTATATATATTTTGTTAGTTTACTTTAAATAAAATAATATTATAGTAAGCTGCATTTTTATTGTGAAGTTTAGTTATATTAACGTCCCGTTTGAAGCAACACTAGGGCTATTTTGGGACGGAACTCGTAATTTTGAATCGCGGTCAGATGACGAGGACGACATCTGAGCTGGCACCCCCCTCTCCACATCACACTAGCGGGAGGATATTTGGTCAGGACGGATTTAACGTGCAACAGACCCCCTTACACGACGGTTCTTTGGTGGAATCGGGTCTCGAACCTGGAACCTCTGGTTCCAAAGCCGAGACCTTACCACCAGGCCGCTGCGGCCCATTTTTATTGTTAAATATTTTTACAGAGGTATACAGACTGTCTATTTGGTTCGAAGAAAGAGGTTAGCTCCAACATTCCAACATGTGCCACGTCATCTGGAAAAGATATTTTTGAGGAAAAATGCTGTCATAATATATGTAGGAACAATTAATAAAATTTATCAAAAGAGAATTCTTCACACAATTTAAAGTTTGGAATTTTCAAACGTTTTTTGTGACTTTCTGCAAGCTTGAATAATTGGAGCTACCTCCTTTTTACAGCAAACCCTTCATTCTATTTCCATGCACTTCAGGCATTTAGATATTTTTTCCTTCTAATTGTTCACTATCAGCTTATTCATGATAATTTATTTGCATCAAATCAATTTGCCAAATCTTTTAACAGAACTAGACACATTCACAGTATCTGAAGTCTACCGCTATAATTTGACTTTGCATGAAGAGGAATCCTTTAACCCGGCTCTACCTCAGGTTTTCTTCGCCATTCACCCTCCATTTAATCCGATAAATCCTGTCTTCGAGGGACACGCCATCAGATCGGGATTTATTTACGTGGTAGAGATCACACTGGTGAGTATAGAATCCTACTTTATACTCATTTTTAGATGTCAAAAGTATCTATTGCTAAAAATTGCCTTAGAGATTGAATCGAAATTCTTGGGGAGAACTTTAAGGAATGGCAGAATGCACCACAATTTACATTTGAGATCAGAAGAAGGCACGAGATAGGGCACAACATAAGGTTCGTTGATTTAAGTTTAACAGCCCAAGACCCCAAAATAGGCTATACTGCACCAATCATATGCTTTGAGATGATACCACGTGAGGAGTTAAAGTTTAAACAGATAAAGTACATTAAAAATCAGTTCAGTAAAACAGCAGTCATCAAAATTGGAAAGGTAAGTTCAGGCAATACAAGTGAATCATCGAAACACATCTATATCGAATGATGAGCCTTTAAAAAGTGAAAAATAGACTGATGGGGATGTACTGTCACTGATTCCCGTATGTTGAGCGAAGATGAATTCAAATGTATCATGCGATGAAAAATGAAAGTTGGGGCATGCGCGACATCACATGATGGGCAATAATAGATATTTCTGAGTGAAACGAGTAGGACGAGTCAGTTTCACGAAACAGTGGGCCATAAATGAACGTGCGGTTTAATGAAATGTAGCTTGTTACGAGTCTCCAGATCCCAGGACCCCTGCCAAAGGACATGTATATAGTGAATAAGGTGCAAGTTTTGAATCATGATATGGAATCGATGTCTGTCATAAACTTGAAGCTGCCTTGAAAGCGTAGTCTTCATTGCCTAAATTCCAACATGACTAGGAACCCAGCAGAATAAAACTGAAAATCCCTCGGCCTGTAGTATTTGCAAGCAACATAAAATACCTACTGCGACAGCATGAATCCATTTTGCAGGGTGGGATAATATCTCCAAAGCATTTAGGCTGTCTATATTTACGAGGAGTGATCCAAAAAAAGTTTACAAGCAGCAGTATTTAGAAAGTAGAAATTGTGGATGGGAATATTGTTACCCAGAGCGGAGACAGATGGCGCTAGTTGTCTCAAACCGGTCGTTCGAGCAGATCGTGTTAGTACTGAAACCTGAAACAGCGACACTAATGGCAGGGCGTCCAGAGAAGTGATCTCGCACAGAGATGCGAGGCGTGATACGATTTCTATGGGTCAAGAATGTGTCCCCATCGGACATTGACGGACAAATCGCTGAAGTGCACGGGGACGAAGCAATGAGTAGACAACAGGTGAAGAAATGGTGTTATTCTTTTGAAGCGGCAAGAGAAATTGCTGGAAACGTTTAGGTGGAAGGTCTGGAGCCATCCCTCCATACAGTCCTGCTTTGGCTCCCAGCGACTATTTCCTTTTCCCGGCATTGAAGAAATACTTATACGAAACAAGGTTCATATCAGACGGTGATGTTCATAAAGGTGCCGAGAACTGGCTCAAAAGCCAGGGACCTGATTATTACCAAGAAGGATTAAACAAATTGGTCCAGCGGAGTGATAAATGCCTCAACAGGTTTGGTGATTATGTAGAGAAGTGACCACCATGCATGTCTCTTAATTACCATTTCTATCCTGTGTCTATTGTTGATAAAACATTTTTCCTTTGCCTTGTAAACTGTTTTTTGAATCACCCCTCGTAAAATAAATTACGATTATAAGAAACTACAATTTTTTGAAGAAGCAAAAAAACTGCTACAAGTTCCTCAGTTGCACAAACATAAAGAGTAGACATGGAAATAAACATAAATGTTTGTGCGTGTGTACTTTGTGATTTCTCAGTGCACAAAGTACACAAAGAGAAATCTGATCGTCAAAAAATTCTTACTCGAGATTTTGATTAATTTCCACGTTTCAGGCGTTTTTGAATTCAAAAAAATGTAATTACTTAGAATCACTTCTGTCTGTTCTATCATCGAACACGATAACTCAAAAAACGTTTTAAGCTAGACGGATGCAATTTGGTATAGAGTCTCTCCTCCAAATTTGTAGATTTCGGCCAAATTTTAAAAGAAATCCATTCGGAGGAAGTCTGTCTCTTTGGCTGTCAGAATATAAATTAACGCATAATTACAAGGCGAAGAGAACTAAATGGATAATATTTGAAAAAAAAAAGATTTAACATCTAAAGTTTAGATACGCATCAAATTCGTCAAAGCATTGATCATCTGCTGATTTGCATTTTCCCAATCAAGTAGAGGCGTGGGAAGGAGGAGCGCGGACTGTCAAGGATCTCCCGAAGCGGATCCAAAAGCTGTAACCAGCCAAGCTTTAAGATATCTGCGATAATAGATGAGCACTCGAAGATGTGTCTCGGTGTGAGCTGAGTTTCCGGGCTGTTCTTGTAGTAAATATAAGTTCTTGTCCCATCGGGAAGGATCTTCATTCTCTTACAGTGATTTTTTCTTAATCTAGCCAGTGAAGTTATTACATTTCTAGGGAGATCAAAGTCAGTGATTAAAGGCTTCCTAGAGGCTGATTTATAAGTCTACATCTGGCCACAGCGTTCACATCTGCAAGTGTGATAGTGGAACTAGGCTGGACAAGATTTTGTGCCTCTTTGACCAAAGCATCCGCACACTCATTACCCACGATGTTTATATGTGCGGGTATCCACTGCAGCACACAAGATTATGATTCATTATTTTGTAGAAATGTTGCTGTGGCTTATCCCACCTGGTCGACAGCAACATCAAACCAGGTCCATGAGCCCGAACGTCTCATGATAAAAGGGCTTAAAATGCAGTTGCAAGAGGTCAAAGACCCAGAGCTACCAAAGTCTGAAGTCTGACTTTGCCTCATGCCTGCATTGCATTTAGCTGAGGATAATGGAATGGCCTTCACGCCTTGGGTGACTTTACTAGAAGAATAATCTCCCGACGTACTTCTCTCGTTCCGTCCAGGAACACTCTCCCGCCGCGATGAGGCAGCAATGCAAGATTTTAGAGGAGATTTTGTAGAAATGGATATGAGAATCTTTAATCCGTATCTGTTAAGCAGCATAAATCGCTTTCGTATTTGAACCATAACAACACATTTTTAGTTTCCTGTATTCATATACAGGCGATTCCGAATTCATGATACAGACATTAAGAGTCGCTGTTGGTCGCTGCAACGGTCACTTGTGGCACAGGTCGCAAGGAGCATGAGCAGGCGCAAGCACATGAAATAAGAGATCAAAGGGAAGACGAAGTGTTTACTGACTGCGTTGTTGACGAGTGAAATGTTTACAATAATTACTTCCCAAATACGAGTCAAGTAACGGTGCTTAGCAACAATGGTGAAGCAATTTACGTATACGTTCAAAAATGCCAGGTATTTCGCGTGTACGTGCAGATATTCGATCAACGAGATTCTCATGTGAATCAGGAGAACTAGCATACACAAGACTCTTCGGATATGCCCCTAAAAATTATTTTAGGGTGTGCTATAAGTTTCTTTCCTATTTCTAGTATGAAAGGAATACTCAATATTTACTGTTTAAGATATTATTTATTTTGTTATATAAGAACTCTTTTGCTCTATTACCTTCTTCCATCTTTCAGAAAGCCTCATTATGCCTTCTTTCCAAAATTGTATTGTTTTGGACAAGAAATAATCCTCGAGGTGCGCTTTTATTTCGCTGATGGATTCAAAGCGCTTATTGAGAAGAGAATTTTTTAAGGACAGAAAGAGATAATAATCAGATGGAGCGATATCTGGAGAATATGCAGGATGAGGACATCCCAATCGAACTGTTAGATCTTCTTTATTACGACTCATTCAATATGTGGTCTCGCGTTGTCATGATGAAAAACAACGCCTCATCGGTTCATTCATTATGGCAATTTTCTTGCTACGGCGGCTTTCACTTGATCCAGCTCATGACAATAGAATTTATTGTTTCACCTTGTGGAAGAAGCTCGTAGAAAATGACGCCTTTCCAATCCAACCAAATGAACAAAAGAACTTTTGGGGGATGTTGTGCCGGCTTTGCAACAGGTGAAAGTATATTGTCCTTACATCAAGTGACATGGGCGATTGATAGATAAGCCGGCATGTTTCACAAGCAGAGCCAGATAAGGCCATTCATAGCGTAATGAGAATGAAATTTTTGGGACATCTTAATAAATCGGGATCTAGAGGTAACCAAAGAATTCGTTCATCGCACTCCAAAACTCTATTCGTCTTCCTTTCGTCTCTTATTTCTTGAGCTTGAGCCTTACCATTTGCGCCCCTGCATTTCTATGCAATAAATGATCTGCACAAACCCTTAAAGTGTACATCATGAATTCGGGGTCATCCTACATTAATGACATGAAGCAGAAAAAGGCACAATCTAATAAAATGCACTTAATGATTCATTTGCTATAGAGCGAGGGCTATTTTGGAAGCATAAATTATACAATTCTGAGAGGCTTTTTTGTACAGTTTTATTGAAACTTTTGAGTCTTTATGAACCTGCAAATAAATATGTTTTATATTTACATACCTTTGTTTGGTTTTTCTTGATATGTTAGTGTAAGTTTTCGGAAAAAAATTTCAAACAATATAAAGAAAATAAAAATAAATTCTATAGCATCAATACACAACTGTTTCACTTACATGCCATATGTTTTTAAATTTATAAGCCAAAATGAAGTCATTCCTTTCTGTTATAATTTGATGCAAGAAAACAGAAGGTGGTATTAAAGGTAAAAAAAAAGTAATTGAAGTTGTGATCCGGAACGCATCTGTTTAAATGAAAGTTGGTGCATGAAATAAAAGGATATTTTTTTCTTATTTTACATTGCAGGAAGAGGATCACCTTTTGCCATATCCCTATCCGACCAACTGCACGGATTATACCACTAAAATGGCAAAAATCAATGAGGCAAAACCTCGCTCTCAAGAAGTAAGACCTTTTGCTCTAGCGCTTAAGAGGTTAAGAGAGTTTGATTTAGATATTGTAGAAAAATGAATTTTGGAGGACAGGCACACGGCTATGGTAGCAGCATGGAAAGGAAATATAAAGATGTACAATCCAGAAGAATTTCTCTAAACCCTCAAACATTTTATGTGCCTTGCCTATCATATTCTTTTAATTTGTGATGCCGCTTTCAGCAGAATATGTTGCATTTTTTGTATATTGCAACGTTTTATATCGCTTATTTTCTGTATCTACAAAAATGTGCTAAATTTTACAAAAATATTTTAAATATTTCCTTGAAACAATTATGTGACACTAGCTGGGAAGTCAAAATAGATTCTATTAAAGCAGCGTACACACAGTTTGAACAAACTTGAAGAATTTATTGATGAAAATAACGACGATACAGGGATATTGGAAACTAAAAGTCTATTGGATTCTATACAAGACAGATCATTTATCTTATATTTAATAAAATGGTTTGCAGTATTGTCCAGAATTAACTTTATCAATAAAATGTTTCAAGCAAAACCAATTGTTATTGATTGATTTAATTTATAACTTATAATTTGAACGTTTCAGAACGTTTTTCTGAAAAACGAACTCGGAAAAAGAAAGATTATATTCCGAAATAGCAGAAGATGAAGTTATAAAAATTCCGATAGATTAATGTAGATACTATTTTTTAACACTGTAATTGATACTGTGATTGTACAGATAGAAAATACATTTAAAAGTGTTTCAAATCAATCACTGATAGAAAAAAAAGAACTTTAGAAAAGAAAATAGAAAAATGTCCCAAAAATTTTGTAAAGTTTTATAACAACGATGTAAATGAAAACCTAACCTAAAAAATTGCTTTGTTAGGGGATTATATTTATATTTAAAAAAAGGACGAAAATTCACATAAATAAATATAATTATAATATACTTTGCGATTGCATTCGGCTCTATTTACAATACTTAAGTTTTTTCCGAAATATTTTAATAATCAATATTATATAATTTATATTAGAATATAATGACTTGTTGAATAGCAATTACATAATAATTAAACCTACATTAAATGAATATAAATTATGCTTTCCAAGGAAGAGGCTAATTTTCATGGAATGCCTCAATTTTTCAATCTGAGAATTTTTATGCATGCGAACTATTTTATTGCATTCTTGAACTTGCACTTTTGAGTGAAATTTCTAAGAAAATGAGTCATGATAGTAGAAATATCAGACGGATGAAAAGTGAGCTGAATTTTAGAAGGTTTGAATTCTACTAATTTAAGCAATGGAAATTTAAATAATTCTCTCTTTTTTTATTTATTTATTGTCGTGCATTTAAGTAATTTTATGTTTCCCTTCCCCACAGATGTGCAAAGAATTGTGCAGATCTGAATTTTTCAAACAGTGCATCGGTTGTGACATGGGCAGGACGATGCAATTGACAACAGAGCACATGTGCCGCAGAAGTAAGTTGGCGGAGCAACAAAGGATTTATTTGGAATGGCAAGATGGGAAATGAGAGAGAAAAGTGTTTGGAATAACACAACACATGTTTTGAAAGTTTATCTATTTACTTTAGAAACTAATTTTCAAAAAAAAAATTCCTCAAATATTTCTATTTTCAAACGTATTGTAGAATTAAAAATGCATTTTCAATCAGCGTCCAATCTTATTATAAAGAAACAAAAGGATACACTACTCCACGAAAACAAGGGATAAAAAGATATTAGGATTAATTAAAATTCTATAATCAAGTAAATCTGGATAAGTCTTAATTATATCAGGAAAATAACCGCTAAATAAAGGGAATGACATGAAAAATTTTAAATAAAAAAACAGTTTTATTTTATAAAAATCAGATATATTTATTAACAGTAAGGATCGGCCATGGTCCTCTCACCCAAAAAGGGTGATATCCGGCCAAATATTGTATCCCGGTTTCCAAGGTCCTCCCGGAGAGATCAGAGAAAAAAAAAAAAGAGAGAGGGATGGGGTGTGTAGAAGCAGAGAGAGAACAATAAGGGGCGCCATATCCAGCAGTGTTTGCTGCTGTATTAGAAATGATTCTTGAGCCACCAAAGCTATATATTCCCAAATGTTAACCCTTGTACATAATGTAATTTAATTGTAATTAAATCTATAACCTAGAATTTGGCCCTTGGTCTTTATTTTTATGTCGACATTTGCCCACATCTACACTACATGAAATAACAGACTAATGGACAGAACGGTCAGTCTGGGCCGTTGTGAAACTCGGGAACTCGTCGTAGCTGGATGGATAAAAACCTACTGAAAAGGGTGATTTTATCTAAATTAATATTATATGTGAAGAAGGATTATGAACGCAGTTAACTGATATTATTATAAGATAGCTTGCATTTTCTCGAAAAATTTCAGACAATGTCAAATTTTGCTTCAATTTAAATTAATTCATAGTTTAAATTGTGTTTATGTACACCACCAACAAATCTACTCAATTGAAATAATTTTGAAATTGCAGATTGAGGTGTACCTTTAATTCGAATAAAAATTATTTCTAAGTATTTATTCCATTTTTGGACGATGGAAAAATTATTTGCATCATTTATTTCAAACGAAAAAGGTGAATTACTTGCAAAATCGCATTTCTGTGAAATGTGTTGTGAAAATAAAGGAAAAGTCCTCTCTAAATACAGTTTGGTTAAAAGGAGAACTGAAGAGCTTTCGTACGACACAGCATCTTCCTATTTTCGCAAAGTATAGGGTGGTGATAATTGAAGTTCCACTTTGGTCATAAAAGGAGAACTACGGGAACAAATGTTATCAAACTTGGTAATAGTTTAAAGAAGGTCATGTGAATTTCTTTTCCGACGAAAAAAAGTTCAAAAACTCACAACCAGTGGGGGGATGGGGATGCGTGCTATATTGTTAAACAAAATAGGACATGTGACATTTAAAATGTGTTTAATCTTTTCTGAAACGTGTTACAAAACATGTTCAATGTGTGTTATCTCAAAAGCATTGTTTATGGTGATCATCTAAACAATTTGGCGGAATTGAAAGATGCGATGCACCAACACGTGAGTAACATTCCTCCTGATATGCTAAAAGCTATTGCTGAGAATGCAGCAATGCGATTTAACTTGCTTTCAGAAAATGGTGCACGATACATTGAACATGCTGCAATATACAGCTTCATTTCTCCCCTAGTGGTGAATTTTTGAACTTATTTTTTTTGGCGGAAAAGAAATTCACATGACCTTCTTTAAACTATTGTCAAGTTTGATAATGTTTGATCAGGTAGTTTTTCTTTTCTGATGATTTCAAAGTGAAACTTCAATTATAACCCTGTAAAAGATGAGAGTGTTAAATATCGTGGTTAATAATCGTGGAAGAATTTATTGAAGCGAATTCATAACTTACAGTATCTGGAATATACAATTCGGCATATGAAATTCAAAGCGACGGTTTAAATTGAAATCAAAATGCTATTCTCAAAAGGCACACCAAGACAGTTAGAATCAATTTCCTCCAAAACTAGAAAGAGAGGGCTTCTAAATTACTTAATGCCCCATGCAGAAAACTTAAGGAAAGCAGAAAACTTACTTCTTTTTAAGCAATCCTGCCAGTAGATAGAAATTTTTGTTTCTCCTCCAAAGTTGAAGATGCAACTGAAAATTTAAGTGAATTCACTTTGAATCGTTCCCTTTGAGCAAAAAGATTTCCAAGCTGCAATCAAGAAGAGATGCCACTGAGAAGGATCAATTCAACTTCTTTCTTGCGCATGCAGTTCCTTATTTCTTTGCTTTAATATAATCCAACTTTTTCAGGATATAAAGGATGTCACTACTCTTCATTAAACGAGCAAGAACTGAGCGACATACGCCACACATGCTTACTGGAATGTCAACCAGACTGTTTGTAAGTTCCCTCTCAAATTTGATTCCATTTCTGATAAAGTCAAAAGAAACAAAAAAAAATTTATTATGCAAATGTTAAGTTTTGCAAACACTCTTCGCTTTCATAGCAGCGATATCATGAGTGCACACAAAAAAAATATATTTAATATCATCCCCACCAATGTAAATCTATTAACTTAAAGAGATGAAAAATGTTGTTGTAAATATTGTTTAAATATCTTTAAAAATTTATTGAGATTTTGAAAAATATACTAAATTAAAATCGATTAAACCCAAAACTGAGGTTCGGTCAATAACATATTTAAAAATTGAGGAAAAGTCCTTAAAATTTTGATTAATTTTTAATTAAAAATCGAACTTTTTCTTAGTGAGCACCTTATACCCAAGAATAAATGTTTGCTAAATTTGATGTTTCAAGATTCACATGCTTGTTTTGTAGAGCATTTTGAATAATGTTTTATAATGCATGTTTAATAATTTTAAGAGTATATTAGGCATATGAACAATTGCGTTAAAATTGCGAACGTATTATGCAATATTGTAAATCTTCGTAAAGTGTTCTAAAACTTATTTCGATAGTTTCTTCAACTGACATATTTTTGATATCTTGGACACTTTTTGAGATAGTAGACACATTTTGAAGTATAGAGTTTACACTGTCAGTGTCTTTACGCCACTGTTTAAAGGGGGGAGGGTCAAAACATTTTTGCACTGTGGCCACAATATTGTGAAAATGTCTTTGAAGTATTTTATACTGCAAACATTTATTAACATTTTATTTTTTCAAATATATTTACCTATAATATGACTAAACAAAGTATAAAGAAGTAATTACTAGAAAGAGTATAGATATTGATAAAGACATATTATAAATAGTAAGTAAACTGTCATTTCAAGATGAATTAATTTACTTGATCAAAAAATTTATTTATTTTTAAGCTCCAAAAAAGCAAAAATCGGCAAGTCTTCGTTTCAAATACTTTTTTAATTGCACAAGTGCCATCAATTTTTACAGAATAAGTTTTCCAGCTTAGTTATGCATTTCATCTTTGTGTTAATTTATGTAGTTTTCAGAGGGGGAAAAGTGTGAAATTTTGCTCATAAATAAACAAACATCGCGAGAAGAGAGAAAAAATAAGCAGAAAGAATAAAGAAAAAAAAATCCCAAAAAGTCATTTAAAACGAACTCTGGAGCTCGGCTTTGTATTTAGAGCTAACTAAATGACACTAAGCCACTTCTTGGGTTTACTAAGAAATGGGTTTTCAAAATTCGAATTCGAATTTTTAAAAATTAATCAAAATATTAACATTTTTGAAGCATGTTAATGCATAAAATTAATTTTTACATCAATTTAAAATTTAAAACATTATCTCTTCCACTGTATTAGTTTCATTTCCGTTAATTGCTTTTCCTTGCTTAATGATTTTTTGAAAATATTTTAAGTACATTGTTTCATTTATTGAGTTTAAATAAAAGCTCATTACAATGATATTTAATCTTTGTCTGTACATATCCATGATATTTGTCTCTACATTATCACTGTTGTAATTAATAGCAATTTTTAAGTAGTAAAAGCAAATGAAACATTATCATGCTACGGTATATTAAACTAGCGGCTGGAACCTCTTTCAAATTTTCTAAATTACGATTGCGACATTGCAGCAAAACTTTTATACACAACTTAGATTCTGTCAGTCATATATATATATATATATATATATATATATATATATATATATATATATATA
>JAPMOR010084146.1:0-13802 GCA_026543865.1 Argiope aurantia | reverse complement strand
TTGTTTTAAATTGGGGATGAAATCTATAACATAGCATATTAAGTACAAGTACAATCTCCATTTCCAGGTCAATTGTTTTAATTTCAAAACTGAATTTCTTTTTAGATATCTGAATTAAATATTAAATCTAAGCCAAATTCTTCCGTTTTTGCTCAATTTTTCTCCAATAACTTTTAATATAATCAGTACATAAAAATAATTCATATAACAACTTAAATCTTCTATCATTGTGTTTCCGATGGCAAAAATTAAATTTCAATGCTATGAAAAATTTAATTAATAAAAATGAATTATATCCTTGTTTTTACCCATGATAGCTTCCGAAAATATTATTTCACAAAAATAATATCCACATCATTTTAGAATTAAAAAAATACTCTTATTAATTTAATTTAATTGCTGTATACAGTGTTTTTGATCATTTTGATGGATTGTTTTATAAATATTTTTTCTGTATAATTTATAATCAAACTTATCATTGTGGCAATGAAATTTAACCAATTTTATGGTTTCATCAAACTATTAATTCATGTTTTCATTTATTCCTGAAAGCCAAGCAATGAGAATATTTCATTATTATTCAGAAAATTTTACTTTCTAATTTAATTTTTATTCCATCATCTTTTTATATAATGTATAGATGCAGCTCAGAGATATTAACTTTTTTAAGAATTAAACCCATTATGCTGAGTGATTGCATTTGCTTCCCATTAATCTTTTATAACTATAGTGACATACTATTTGGATGTGCTCAGATAATACATATAATTTTCACTTCCTTAATTTAATAAGCTTCATTAAATCAACATCAATTTTAGAAATCAAATCAATCAAAAAAATCAAAAAGTAAAGGTGCAGAAAAGTAAAAGACAACTTGCAACTGTAAGTCAAATAATGCAGAAAGGTAAAAAATTTTACATGATTTTTCGGTAAGTGTAAAGCAAATAATAATAAAGCACTAAAATAATGCAAATTAAATCTCTAAATCCCTTTAATATTTAAAAATACTTTCTAATAGAGTCACGAATATCAACTTATGCATGAAGGAATTAATTGAAATCAAATATAATTAATATTTTAGGCTACTAAAAATGCATAAGTCTTAAAATATTCATTTTATTTCTTGTGTATGCATAAATGAGTATCAAATATTCATTAATGTCGAAAATTAACTAATTCTCCTTACATATTGTCCTTATTTAATTTTTTTCGTTCTTTTAAATTATTTTTTCCCTCAAAAATATTTTTTGCTTAATGTTTATATTATAACAATTCTCCTTTGAAGTATATTCAAAAGAAGATGTATATTACATAACGTTATTTACGAAATATAGTTTTTTAACGGCTTTTATAACTTTTTAATTTTTTTTCCTGTACATTTACTTGATAAATCCGACTTCTAATATAAATAACACATTACCGAGAAGTGCAAACGGGATTTTATTTTTACACATAACAAATGGTTTAATTTAAAGCAAAAATAAAAAAAAATCAACGAAAAACCTCTAAACTGAAAAATTTTAGAAGCATTTTAAATAAACATACGCTAAGTTTTGCCTCAAAAAAATTGAGAATACACCAATGAAATTTTTGTAATATCTCGCTAAGAAAAAAACAATCAATATTAAATTTCAGGTATTTTGGCTTTTATAATGGCCTCTAAACTTCCTGGTACCGATTCGACCCATTTTTGGTGGTTTCTGAAGATATTTTACCCCATTCTTCTTGCTACACTGGTTTTAAATGGGTTTTTTTTTCTAATTTTGTGTTTTTGAACCCCTATTTTGAGTGTGGCCCACAGATATTCAACGGCTTTGAATATCTGTGGTGGTGTGTGTGACTGCTGTTTAAAATGAAAAAGACACCATATTTTGACGTTACGTGCATTCTGTTTGGGGTCATTGCCCTGTAGAAAAATGAAATTTCCATCAAAACCCAAATTTTTAACACTTTCCTTTAGATTACTGCGACCATATGGCACATCCAACTTGATGCATGAATTTCTCAAATCATAGGGAAAGTGTAAGTGCTGTAACTGTGCGAAATGCCATTAGACAAGCTGGATATAAAAGTCTAATTGTTAGACAGAAACCGTTTATAAGCTTGCAAATTCAGAAAATGCGTTTGAAGTTTGCAAAAGCTCATCAATTGAAGACCAATAACTTTTGGAAAAAAACTATATTTAGTAATGAAAAAAAAATTCAACATTTTTGGCAGTGACAGCCGTCGCACCGTATGGAGAAATCTTAATACTGCTTGGGATCCAAAAAATTTACGTCCTACAGTTAAACATGGTGGTGACTCTGTTATGATTTGGGGTTGTATGGTTTCATGCGGGGAAAGAAATTTAGTTCTTATAAATCACATTATAAACCATGTGGTTTACTTGGATATACTTCGCAGCAATCTAAAGGAAAGTGTTAAAAATTTGGGTTTAGATGGAAAATTCATTTTTTAGCAGGACAACGACCTCAAACAGAATGCACATAACGTCAAAATGTGTTGTCTTTTTCATTGTAAACAGCAGTCACACACACCACCACAGTTCTCGGACATCAATGCATTGAATATCTGTAGGCCACACTCGAAATAGGGGTTCAAAAATACAAAATTAAAAACAAACCCCATTTAAAACCAGTGTAGCAAGAAGAATGGGGTAAAATATCTTCAGAAACCACCAAAAATGGGTCGAATTGGTACCAGGACGTTTAAAGGCCATTATAAAAGCCAAAAGACATGAAATTAAATATTGACACTTTTTTTCTTAGCGAGATATTACAAAAATTTCATTGGTGTATTCTCAATTTTTTTAGGCAAAACTTTGCGTATGTTTATTTAAAATGCTTCTAAACTTTTTCATTTTAGAGGTTTTTTGTTGATTTTTCTTTATTTTTACTTTAAATTGAACCATTTGTTATGTGTAGAAATAAAACCCCGTTTGCACTTCTCGATAAAGTGTTATTTATATTGAAAGTCGGATTTATCAAGTAGAAGTAAGGTGTACTCTCAATTGTTTGAGCCACTGTATATAAACTATTTTAATCACTATTCTATAAAAAAGTTATTTTTTCTAAGGAGGAATATTTATTATCTATTCTAATTAGTCTATAAAAGTTTCTTATTTACTAAGTAAATAAGGATATCAGTTTTTAAAAATAGAACTTCAGAATATGAACCCTTAGTGAAGAGTAAGCATAGTATTAATAAAAGATAAATTTATCTTTCAGAAAATAGACATAATTCGACTGAAAATATTAATTTTATCATTTATTATTTAAACAAAGAAAACGAAGAAAAATTCCTTTACCTTATTAAGAAACAAAAAATTATCAGAATTCACCATTCTTTTTGTAGTTTATGATGAAATAAATACTTGAAAAACTAATATGCAGAATTAAATACAATTAAAGTCATGAGTTTCATATGAATTAAAAAAATTAATAATAAATTATTTTAATAAACTATTAACTTATTTTATGCTTGTAAATGTGAAATGTTCTGATTAATCCTTTCCTTCTTTATACACCTGTGTATTATCGATGATAATATAATTTTAATTTAAAAAGACAAGTCGATTGATATGCTTGAAATTTTGGTCCATATCAGCAGTGCCGTCTTGTTAGAAAAAAAAAAGATTTCAAATTTCCACATTATTAATAATAATAAATTATAAATAGAAATCTAAAGCATACAAAACAATTAAAATAAAAAATACATAATCCAAATTCAAACTTCTATATTCAGAATATAGTAAAATAAGGCTTCAGATTGTACACATCTTTATTTTTATTTTATTTTTAAAATTCACTCTTAATTATATAGCAGCACATGAGAATTATCTGATATTGTCTGTAGAAATGCATGAATAAGCACATGAACTAAAATAAAATGCAATTGTAAAATATAAATAAAAAATTATTTTCTAAAAAAGGCAGAATAAAGCTAAAAAATAAAGAAAAAATAATAAAATAATGGTCTTAATCCTGCTCCCAAGATAAACTTTATAATAAAAAAATAAAGTATTTACAGTTTCTGAGACTTTCCGGTCAATTTTTTTACATTAAGTTGGCAATCATTGTTTCTGTTTCCTTATTTTTATTTATTTGATGACTTTTCTTCAAACTGTTGAAATCTGTTCCAGTTGTATTTAATTACTTTTGAAATAAGAAAGCAATAGTAGAAGTTTCATTACTTATTTCTTTTCTAATATGGCAATATATTAAAACCTAAGCCAACAGTAAAACTAGAAATAAAACAACATTTTGCTTAATTGTAGATAGGTATTAAAACTGAATATTCACAATTGTGTTATTTTTTTTTTTGCACTCAGATATCTAAAAAATCGTTTTTACAAAATTGTTTTTAATGTAGAAAAATCATATAAATAAAGAAAAAAAATAGCAAGAATATAATATTTTTATAACTGATAAAAAATGAATTATAAGTAGATTTAGTGCAATAATAGGCTTCAATATGTATTGATAAACAACGTTATTATTTCTATTATTCTTAATTAATTTAAAATGCAATTAAAATTTTGGAATATCCTTTTCTTAATGAGCATCTATTACTTGATGTCAACAGGAATTTAGAAGTACAAAATCTGATACTCTAGGCTTACGGATCTGCATTATGAAACAATCAGACGATTTTGAAACGACGGATGAAATCTCGCTCTATTATGTTTATAGCATTAGCATGCTAACAAAGCGCAGTATGAAATAAGAAATATTTAAATCTTTGTTGCCGATAAAACAAAAATGTACCTTAAAAAAACATTTTTCTGCACAAGAAATTATTATAAAATTCACTGACATTCGGAATCGTATTTTCATCAAACAAGATTGATTGATCCGCAAATTAAAAATCACTGTTTATCTCTGTTTAAAGAAAAGTAGATACAGATGTAGCTGCATTATTTGTTTTCTATATAAGAGGAATTATTTATCTTCTGTATTATTTGATTTCTATATTTCTATATATAATTGCAAGCATGAATGTAGAGAAACATCAAGCATCTTGTAGGATTCTCTAATTATTCCCGGTATTCTAATTTATCTTAGTAAGAATTTACGAAATAACAATTGCAAAACAGTAAGAATTTTTAAATTTCCATAGAAGATAATAGGAATAAGTATATCTTTCAGAATTTTTTTTTTCAGAATAATTTGGTTTGAATTTTCGGCATTTTTTTTTTTTTTGAATATCGTAATACGAAGAGCACTTTTCTAGACATGAATTTAATTTTCATTAGATTCGAGTACTCTGTTATATTTCACTATTAAAATTAAGCCTAGAATCCTTATGAAACATATATCGATATCGATACATGTTTGCTTTCTATATAAGATCTACATATAATTTGTTTAGGCAAGTATGTAGTGAAACATCAAATATCGAGTAGGATTCACTGATTATTTTCTGCTTTATTTTTGTAATTGGTGAAATTTATGTTAATAAATTAACAATTTTAACTTTTCATAGGAGACAACATGAATAAGAAATATTTCATATTTTTTCAGAATAGCTTATTTTAAATTTTCGGCTCTTTTTCGGATGTCTAATACGTATTGAGTACTTTATGCTAGACATGAATTTGACATTTCTCTTGAGGTACTGGTACTTTCTTATATTTAACTATCAAAATTGAACCCAGAATCTTTATCAAATCACCAAATGCATCGTAAAAACATAAATCAAGCTTAGGCAGCTTTTCTGTAGATATATCTGATGAAATCGATATATTTCAAAGAATCTGATATCTGGGAATTACAGAAATGAAACAACAATCTATATATTATAAACTAGAGCCTATTGAAAGTATATTAATTATTATAATCTAATTATTAAATAATATCTTATCATTTGTTAATAACAAAACCTTTATATAATCATCAAAAAGCAGAAGCGGATTCAGACATTTAATGATGCTTGATAGTTCTTTTTAATGAAGCGATTCATTTAGTTTGATTTCAGCACATTTTTAACATACTAATGTTTAATATTATCAATATTTTAATAACTAAATGAAGGTAATGAAATAGATAAGAGCTTAATCAGTTATGTTTGAATTATGTTTAATTATGCATAGAATTTGTATTTTTTATAAATTTATTTATTTGGAAATGAAAAAAAAATAATCTGATTGCAGACGATTTTTTAATAAATCTGTTTGCAGACGATTTTTTAATAAATCTGTTTGCAGACGATTTTTTAATCAATCTGTTTGCGGACGATTTTTTAATCGATTTGTTTGAAGCTGATTTCTAATAGACTAATCTTCCTATTTGAAATTTCACTTAAACAAGTGTTTTCTTCATTTTATATAAGTGCAATGGAATTATTAAATATCCTTCTATTATTTGTCTGTTGAAAGATAGCAAAAGGATTTGCAAGTAAATGCATCATTCTTTTTCTTTAGATTTCCGTCACCTGACGAATGAATGATTTTCCTAGCTCACGATGTTCAAAAACATGAAATCTAAGCAGTTGTTTATGTCATTGACTGATACGTTTCCTGTAATAAACGAATTCTACTTTTCTGCCTTAGTTTTGACAGCTCTCTTGACACAAAAAATCACTCATTTTTCAACAAGCTTTCACCATTCATTTCAGATTTCAGCTATAAATCAGAAGACTTCAAATCTGCGTTATTTAATTTATTTTTGTTTAGTTATTGTAAACCCTTTGTAAACAATATTCTTTTTATAGAAACTTTTGATGTCAAAAATGAAACTAATTATTGTTAAAAGTGTTTCTGATTTATACATTTTTTGTGAAGATTTAATTTAAAGTTTCCATATAATATTATATTCCCGGACGTTAAGAAATGAAAAACTTTCTTAAGGGAATATTAATCAAATATTTTGAGCATTTACGAAAATGAATTGCAATGAGTGGTAGAGCCATTTAATGACTAATATTAATTAAATGACGAATGAAAAACTTTATTGTAAAACACTCAAAAACATTTAAATGACAAATAAAGGAATGGATTGCCCAAAATATTATTCTTAGCTTCAGAAATTGAGAATTCGGTCATTGAATTCAGAAATTGTAAATTTACCTAGGTTTTTTTGTTTTTCTTTAGAAATGTAATGTAGGTAGTTAAATGTAGGAACAGTGCAAGTGTAGATACAAAATACGTAATTTCAAAAACGTTCTGAAATTATATGCATGTTCAGAGAAATTATAATCATATTTCTGGATTCATGATTATTCCCTACCTCCAACCTGCCTGTTGATTTATTTATCAAATATCAAAAACTTATTTTCCGTTATTGTAATAATAGTAATATGGTATTTTCGTATTTACTATGGATCCAAACAAGAAATCATTAATAATTTAACGAAATCGTCATCATTTATGAATATTCAAGCTTTTGCATTACCCTGCGTCGAAAAAAGCTGAGTATTATACCTGTCCACTAATATTTAAACATTCGTATATTTTTTTCTTTTTGCTTGATAGTTTAGAACAACTCATATTTGTCCGCTTGTCTGAATACATTATAAGTCCTCAAATGCTGTATAAATGCAACCACTGCATAAATACAATTATTAAAATAGTGAAAATTATTGTATTGAAAAGTATTTAGAATATTTTGGGACTATTTAATAAATTAGAGAAAAAATAGGCAGAAATAAAATAAGCATTCCTAAAGTTTTTTTAAAGCAATTTTTAGTGAAATAACATGCTTCAGTTATTGATGGAAAATTTTCACATTCGAGTTAATTTTATATTAAATATTAACTAAATTCTTTAAACTCTTTTATAGGAAATGCCTACTATCAAAGACTTTACTGCTTTCCAAATCTGATAGCTCTTGATCGAATAATCTGCTTTTTTGAGTGCTTTGAACAACTTTTGAATCAAACATAAATATATCAAACAATGTTCAGATAATAATTGAGCATGCTTGAATAAGTGCCTTTCTAAACATGTATGATATCCAGTTAACAATATCTCAGATCTGGTTATCACAGATTAACTAATGAAAATGATAAACGAGTAGAAAATACTCTGCACATTTGGGAGTGAAAAAGGATCCCATTCCCTCTGGTCTTCTTCCGTTGAATTTTCAACAATCGCCATTATTGATAATTAATTAATAACCAATGTTTCTGCTTATAAGTTAATATATATACAGGGAGATTCCACATTCATTGTACAAATTTGAAGGGAAGACCAAGGAAATGAATGATATTAGCATCGGAAATCAGGTCGCAATTCCTTTCTTTAGTTATAAATACGAAGTTTCTCATTTCAACTGAAATAAGATGTTTTATTTCCAACTTCTACACTGGTGAAAATTTCTTCTACATTAGTGAAATTTTCAACAATAGTATATTCAATTAAAACAATTATATATTATACAGGAATGTATGGATACAATTAACACAGTGATGCGCAAACACAGGAAATTACATGAAAGGGAAAAGAAATTGAGCTATTGGCTGGTTTTGTTGCAGTGGGCGGCAAACTGTAATTCAACATTATGCATCTATATTTCTGTACAATAAATGATTGTTTTAAATAAATATATAACTGCCGAAAATTTCATTAAGATATCTTCACTAGTATAGAATTAGAAACAAAACATCTTCTTTCAGTTGAATTGAGAATGTATTTATGGCTTAAAGAAAGGGATTGCGATCCGAATTTCCTATGTGAATCTTATTTGTATCCTTTTTCTTTGCCTCCTCGGGCCGCGGTGGCCTGGTGGTAAGGTCTCGGCTTCGGAACCGGAGGGTTTCAGGTTCGAGACCCGATTCCACCGAAGAACCGCCGTGTAAGGGGGTCTGTTGTACGTTAAATCCGTCCAGACCAAACGTCCTCCAGGTGGGGTGGTGTGGAGAGGGAGTTGCCAACTCAAGTGTCGTCCTCGTCATCTGAACGCGGTTCAAAATTACGAGGTCCGTCCCAAAATAGCCCTAGTGTTGCTTCAAACGGGACGTTAATATAACTAAACTAAACTTTGCCTCCTCCTCAAGTTCGTATCATAAATTTTGAATCACCCTGTAGAATTCAAACAACTTGCATAATAAATTGAATGAGGAAATTCTTTAACAGATCATTAGTTGGCAAAATGCTAAAAAATTAAATGCATTATTTTTTTAAATCAACATCTTGGTCTTTAAAGTCTCGGTAAACTTTGGATTTGTTAGAAAAATATAAAATTCTTCTTAGGAATTATTTTGTTTGGTGGACCTTAAAAGACAAATTTGTGTTACTTTTAATTAAATTGTAAATGGTTGTCGTAATATAAACAAATTGTGGTAATATTCTGATGTTTTCAAGTCCACATTTAAAATTTCCACCAACTTTCAAAATACTCAATCCTTTTTTCATAAATTGAAATTTTTAATTTTTATTGATGTAGTGTAATTTAATTCTAAATTGTGAAAAATATTTAAGACCTCAAGAATTATAATATTTAGAATAAAATACAAAAACAGTTTTTGAAGTAACGTACAAAAAAAGGCTTTTGAAATTCATGGTCTCAGGAGACCAATTACATTCATTATTAGCTAGATTCTTCAGGAAAAAGCGACGAAGCCAATTTAACAAAAGAAAGGTTTTTTTCTGGTAAAACAACTGGTACTCTTTTTCTCCTAAACGGTAGGAACATAAATAAAACATCTCATACAACAATTCAAAATGAAAAAAAAAGCACGGATACGTTTTGTAGGTCCATTTAGGACTCTTTTGATTACTTTTATGTATTTTTTTTCTTTCATTTCGAAATACACTCGTAAGCTGTTTATTTCTTTTTTTATTAAGAATACTTTCAAAGAAGTAATTAAATTAAAACAACTAACCATCTTGTAGCAGTTTAAAGTTTCTGTAAACCATGATTTTGTAATAAAAATAGAAAATTCTTCTTAAGAATTATTTTGCTTTATGGACCTGAAAAGATTTATTTGCATTGCTTTTAATTAAAAGGAAAGTGGTTGTGGTAATGTAAACGAATTTCTGTTGCTTTGAAATCCACATTTGAAAGTTCCACAAACTATCAAAATATTAGATTTTTCTTTTTTTAGTTGAAAATTTTAATTTTAATCTATGTTCTTTAGTATGAAAAATCTTTAAGACATCAAAAATATGAATATTTAGAATATTCTTACTATGATTGAAAAAATAAACTCGGAAATGAAACAAAAATTTCGTTCCATCATCAAATTCCTACATTTTTGAAATAAAAATGACGTGATACTTCTGTCTGTACCATTGCCAATACCTTCAAAATTTGAATTAAATTTCTTTAAACTAATTACTTTAATAAAACAAAAAGATTGAAGTAAATTCGACCATCAACCTTAATGATTAAAAGTCTAAAAAAAATCTCATCAATTCAGTTTTTAATTAGTCAACTAAAATTTCTAATATATATTTATCCGATGTTATCTTTTATAAGATTCTCTGAATCTAATTAATCAAAAGCAGTTGTGTCTCTAAAAAATATAAATACCAAGACTTTTATATTACGAATAGTCAATGTTTGAAAACTCCTTACAGTTTTAATAATTATTAATCCTGGAAATTTCTCAGCTAAGCATCACTTAATTAGTTTACAGATTTCAAAGTGTGTGAATATATAACAAGTGAAGAGCAAAAAATGTTTGAAATGAATCTTAAAGTTAGTATTGATATCATAACTCTGATGGATTAAATTTGTGTGACATTTCAGTCACATGAAGTAAGTCATGTCATCCCCCCTTGTAGGCGCACGGATAAAGAATACTGAATGACCGGACCGCCGCAATAGCAGCATTGGCAGGAACTATGGTTGATTCCTAAGAGCCATCACCATCCACGGTATAACCTTTCCCGAAGGAAGTACGTCCCGTCATCGATGTTAGAAGCCAGATCCCCCACCTATTATGTACCCATCAGGGTGGCGAGATTCAATCACCATACCTGAAGCATCTCAGCCCCATTTCTAGGTGCGCCCCCCCCCCCGGGGTTAGTCACATGAAGTATGTAGACATCTTGTTTTCAAACATGCAACTGCACTTGCATTATATTCTACTGCAATGCTTCGCTCCTTTTAAAAAAACAATGCATGCAATGGCTTCCAAAATTAATTGATGAGGTGCATTTGATCTGTATCATGTGAACATGAGCAAACGATATTTTTCCAATATGTCTGATTAACCTCACACATTAAAGTTACATAAAAGAATATTCCCTTGACTTTTATCATTGTTACAGTATAAGCGATTTTTTTATTAATATTTGAGATTTACTGATAAGCCATGAGTCAATTTTTAGTGGATCGCTAGAAGAAAGAAAGCATTTTTATCTTCTTCAATTTGCAAAATTTAATATGTGTTAAAATCATCAGCAAGGCACATGGCGGTAACACGATAAAATAAAGCACAACACACACAAAAAAATTGAATCGTATCTGTTTAAACCACACCCATCTAATTATAAACACTTCTTTGCTAGGGATTTGAAATTCAGTTTGTTTACATGTTAACTTCGCCGCTGTTTGTTATCATTTGCATAAACATTTAACATAATTGATAATAGATGCTCTATCCAAACCATTTATCAAAAATGTTATCAAAAGTTCTTGTTTGGCATATAAGATATCTTTCCGAAAGAATTTCTAATGGTCATTTAAAAAAATAATTGCTTGGATGAATTGGATTGTCATAAAATTGGTTTCTAAAAGTAGTTGGATATGTTTAAATGTTTGGGAACCATTGAATTAGAATGTCACTCGAATAAGAATAGAAAGTTAATACTTCGATTTTTGACCGAAGAGTTGCTTAATATTTAATATCTTAAAGATTATGAAATATCATTAAAAATATTATTTTCAGGCATAATATATTTTTTAAATTCTTACATATGTTCTACTACCGTGTACATAAACACTTGGAAGGAGTCAAATGGCAGGCTATTAAAAGCGTAGTGATCCAGATAATTCAATGCCGATAACTGCACCTTGTCTTGGAAGAGGGGGTACTTTCACTTCATCCTCTTACTAAAATACATAAACTACAAAGATAAAATGCAGAAACTTTTTTCCTTATCTTTAAACAATAGGAGAAAAATCAAGTGATTCAATATTTATAAAACAATGAAAATAATTTGAACGTCTTTACAACAATGAAGCCTATTGTTGAAAATTACGCAAAAAAATGTTTTTATAAAATTGTTAAAATCGAAAAAAAAATTCCATGACAGTTAAATTGATACCATTCTAAAAGATTTTTTTTTAAATTTTAAAACGGAATAAAAATAATTTTTGGACAATAATATTTTATTAGGACATTGGAATCTCGCTCACTTTTAAAATAAGTGAAATTCTAATTAAATTATTAAAATATATTTTCAATCTACAAACCACCCCCTTTCCATCATTTTTCTATCAAATTTGATATCTGTAAGTAAAACTATCTGACCTGTGAAGCGCTAATAGATATAACACATCTCCTTTACTACAATTGATGATGTAATTGCAAATTGGACATAACAGTGTCCCGACAACGATTGACCTTCGCAGTTATTTCGAACATTGTAAAGGTGCCGTCAGTAGACGGAATGACGAGCGCCACCTACACATTTAATTAGGAGTAACAAACAATTTATTTTTAAGCATGCATTGCATGAGCTTCTTTCTAATTTTTGTCTACCCCCTATAGCACAGATAACAATACCCCAAGTAAATTTCATAAAAAAAAAAAACTGAATATAAGATTATAACGAATTTCTCTCTCCTTGAAATAAAAGTAAAATTTTCTATTTCTTTGTATTATTCCCAATAAACTGAACATTCAGTGTGAAGTTTACCATAATAATTGCCATTAAAGCGTCAACATTTCACATTCCCATTTGTTGTTTCGCTTTTGGCCATTTAACATAATAGTTCTTTATTCTTCCGGCGACACAAAAATTGTTGTCGGTTTTATTGTTCCATTTTTCATGATAGAAAGTTTGGTGTAAAGATATTTCTTCTGAAGAGAGACATAACCTTTTCATATGATAGATACATAAAAAACCTCAAGAAAAAAATTAAGAAATAAAAAGATAGTTTAAAGAACAATCGATTTTTTCCTACGTAGTTAAACTTCATTGTTTTTAGGGGCGTTTAGGAAATGACTGAAATGTTCCTTTTTCTACAATTCCGACAAACTTTTATGGTCAGCCATGAATAATGGCTTCATGAATAGTTATGTTTATGGAGCAGAATTTCTTTAATATCCCACATATTTCTTTCGAAATTTCGATCATAAAAGGCTATAATAATAACTTTGAAGAATTCGGATAATATGTCTTTCGATTGAATGATGTTGATGCTTTCTACCTATATTCTTTATATTATCAACAACTCGAATTTAATTTAAAACAATGTTACTAATGAAACAAGAGATAAATTCCAGACTTTAACATAAATTTCAATATACATTTGCATTTGGTATAATAATTTTAACATAAATTTCAATATACATTTGTATTTGGTATAATAATGAAAATGATATTAAATTCAAGAGATAGGATAAATTACAAGATACATTTACGTTCGATAAAAAAATAGTGAAATATCTTTATAGCCAAAATGGTATTATAACAAAAATAAAAAAATATTAATATTATAGAACAATAATATAATTAATACCATAAAAATCTCTTATTGTTCTTTTCCAATTTCAATAATTGATCTATTTAAACAAAAATATTAGAAAATTCAATATCCAAAATATAATTCAAAATGTTTTGGATGGAATTTGACTTGAAAAGTTTAATTATTTGCAATAATAAAACTTGCACACGAAGAACAATTATG
>JAPMOR010084125.1:0-17635 GCA_026543865.1 Argiope aurantia | reverse complement strand
TTTTATACGTCTATTCTATATTGTCTTGATACATCTATTCTGTTTTATACGTCTATTCTATATTGTCTTGATACGTCTATTCTGTTTTATACATCTATTCTTCATTATCTTGATACATCTATTTTGTTTTATACGTGTATTCTACATTGTCTTGATACATCTATTCTGTTTCATACGTCTATTCTACATTATCTTGATACATATATTTTACATTATCTTGATACATATATTTTACATTATCTTGATACATATATTTTACATTATCTTGATACATCTATTCTGTTTCATACGTCTATTCTACATTATCTTGATACATCTATTCTGTTTTATGCATCTATTCTACATTATCTTGATACATATCATTCTGCTTTATCTACTGAATTATTATTAGTTTTTTTATGCTCTTCAAAGGATTTGACTCTCATCTGATCGTAAATTTTGTTTCTATACTCACAGCACGAGTTCATTGAAAATATTTTCCCGTTTTCATAATCAGATTCATCCAGTTGCCCAAGAAATCATGGCTCTTTGTGCGAGGCATCCCATACAACGATGCGAAGATTTCTTTTGTGTGTTGTCTTTACTTATTATGGCAAGAATTATGGAGCCAAGGAATACCAAGGAATTCAGCAGCCAAACACCATCTTATTGGTGGTGAAGTACAGAAAACACCCTCTTATTGGTGAAGTATGGTGAAAACTTCTTATTGGTAAAGTATGGTTAAAAAATTGTTCAAAATAAATATATTCGACACTTATACAAGGTTGCACACTTCTAACAATACTTGCGTACACGCGATTCAGTTCATCACTTGTAATAATCACTTGTTCATCACTTGTAATTCGTTAATAAAGATCTTCTGCATTTACAGGAAATATATGATAAATGGAAGAATGTAAGTAACCTCATTCATAAAAGTCAATAGATGTCAAATCAGGTGATGTAGTTGGAAATTCAGCACATCCTTGTAAGACAAACTATCTATCAAGGAATTCAGCAGCCAACTATCGTCTTACATATGAAGTAGAATTGGAAAGTGTACCATTTATTTGCGACTAACTTTGTAGAAATGCAGTCAAACTTTCCTTAACGAGCACGTGGTATAATAAATGATTCACAGAATGATCAAAATAAAATGAAAAAAAAAAAAGACCCTCTTAACGAGCGATGTTTTGCAGAACAACCGTTGGTTACACGTGGTGGTGTCTTATGCTATATTGGCATGATCACTCTGTGTTGAGAACTTATTTGAAGAGAACAGTTATGTCTACATGGAAGAAGTTTTCACTGGATAGTATTGATTGTGTTCCTAACCAAGATTTTGGGGTTAAATGTGGAGAGTAAGACATCGATGAATTGGCGGAAGAACATAGCCAGAACTACCGAAGAACTTGCGGAACTTCATTCTGTGACACAGCAAAGACCTGCGGTGGAGATTTGATCTGGTAAGGAAGATATAATGAATGGAATAGAACAACAATCTGCCATTGAAATTAAGGAATATGCTGAAAGAATGAGAAATGATCACATCATACATTGAGAACCATAAGGAAGTAGCTATTCGTGCTTCAAACTCATTTAACTATAATTCCGTGTCTTACCTTCGCTAAATTTAATTTTGAAGCGTATACAAAGGCATATATATATATATATATATATATATATATATGCGTAATATTTTATAATATATATATATATATATATATATATATATATTTATTTCATTTTATTTTGAATATTCCGTGAATAATATATATTTAAAAAAAATGAAAGTTTTTGATTCCATTTTGATTAATGTCCTGTTCGTCTGTTCACATTACATTCTTCATAAAAGAAAATTTTGATTCCACCTCAAGCTGGGCCTAGCTGTAAAACTCTAGATTCAGATTCTGATTCGATCGTAGATGTTCATGAATTCCGTGAATAATATATGAATGTTTATTATTACTTTGAAGTATTCATTGTACTATCGTTTTAAAATAATAATTCTGTATTGACAGTTCGTATGTTAACATGAGGGCAATTTGAAACATAAATAAGTTGAAATACCAATTTCTTCATCACTTCTATAAAGTCTTGTCATTCCTGGGGATGTAATTTGCAATCGAAATCATTCTGGAAATACATTTTCTACAATGTTGCTAGTAATTTAGAAGATGAAGTTAATATTTTTTTAAGGCCAGTATTAACGATTACTTAAAATATAACGCATCAACATTTCAAAACATTTATCGTTACTGAAATATATCATTCTATTGGGAATCTGAATATCACGCACACAATTGAAAGCAAAATATTTCTCTATTATTTCGGTGTTCGATTTGTAATATTTTAAATGTTCAGTGTCTGAAATTTCGTCATAACAAAGGTTCTTATTAAAAAGTGAATGTAATAAATGTTTCCATTTGTGATAACCCTCTTTAAATATTAAAACATGCATACCTCAGCAGATTTTATAGATGGAAGCATTAAACTTTGTGTGTGCATAAAAGATGTAAGAGAGACATTTTAATAATACTTTTACGAAATGGGCGATTTATAAAAATTTAATTTAATTTTTTAAACTTATCACAGAAGGAAGAAAACGCCCTTTCATTTAAGTGCTATCTTTATTTAATGTAACTTTGTAAATGGAAATGTATTTCTAAGTAAAATATTTTGGAAAATAAACGGTTATCATATTTTTTTCTGTGTCGTCATGTATCTACCTAGTTAACATATTCTGAAATGCTCGGGATTAAAATTCGAAAGTATCGGTTATGAAAACTATACATAAGAGGTTACATTATTTTAAGGGAAATAAACCTGTTCAAACAGATATGCGCATATTATATTCGGAATGAGATTCTTTCACATCATGTTGAAATGCATCAACCCATGTGCATGTACAACCCATGTACATCCGACTAATAAAAGCATTTACGCGTAACGCTTGATTGTCTGATACAGTGCCAGAAGTTAACGTCTTATTCAAAGGTAAAGTATTAGAAATTGCTATCTATTTTCTTAAAAGTTTTGTGTAGGGTTTTATGCTATTTTTCAAATTCATGTAATAAATGTATGTCTAATAATTTTATAATAATTTTGTATTTTATTTTATATTTTCCTTTTCTTGATTTTTTTGTCGATAGCGAAGAGTCATTGAATTTGGATCTTTATAATATTTTTGACTTAACGTATATTTAATTCCATTAAATATTTAGGTTGTAAATTTAGCACAATGATGTAAGTGTGGTTTGTGGAATCATTTTTTTGGGAGCGAAGCGCTATATGACTGCATTAAGAAATTTTTTTATATTTATATATAATTAACTAGCCGTCTTTGTTGACCAGTTTTTTCGTCTAAATTATTGACTCTTTAGATTGTTAAATTATTAATAGGAATGACTTTCTTTTTAATAAAACATTTCACTTTGTAATTCGATGAAAACATTTGAATTCGATTAAAACAGTTTCTTAAAAATAACAAATGGAAATCCTACTACGGTTTGAATGAAAGGCAAAAGTACGTGCCTGGATGTTTTGACGGAAAGTTTGAATCCGAAAAAACCTTGTTTCAGATAGTATATCGAATGGAATTAAAAATATTATCAATGTTAAATGAAAAATTGTACGAAAATGAAATGTATATAATTGAAAACATTTTTTTTTAGTCTTAAGATAAAGCATTTTTGTAAGATAATTGTTTTAAAAGATATGAGTATCAAATCAAACGATTATGGCTAGACTAAGATTAATATACTGGCGCCAAAAATGAAGAAATTTGGGAGCTATTGCTCGCCAAATAAAATCTTGACAATTTTTTATTGCAACTTTAAAAGCCAATTGTTAGCATTTCTGGTATACACTCAGTACTGCAGATTTTAAGAGAGATTTTGGACGATTGGCAAAATTTTGATGTGCTTGGCGAGAAACCGTACTCTAATCTTGTCTTACCAGGATTTCTTATCTGGCAATGGTTAAGCCTATATTTGCGCTTAATTGAATATTTTGCTTGAAACCTAATTCTTGATTTCTTTTACATCTTTTTCCTCTGACTGAATGCTTTCTCTGTAGACATGCGGACTATCACTAATATATATAACTAGCGTCTGGGGTGAAAGATTTCAGCTCTGCTCCTCGGCACTTCTCAAGTACAAAGGGCGCATGCTCGAGACTCTCTACATTGATGTCATTTGTTGATTTCTTTGCATGTGCGATTTCCGAAACTGATCGAAGGGAATAACACCTTTTGTCGCTTCATATCCGAAAGCTATTTGAATTCAAGATTCAATAGGGTGAAACGAAATCCTACTATATGACGATTTGATTGTTATCTTAAATATCTTATTAAAATATCCATAAAGATAATATGGATATTTTATTTACACTCTGTGTTTGTTACATGTTAAGTTTCTAGTTACGGAAGAAAGTTTGATTTATCTTCAAATTTTTAATAAAACTTGAATACACAATTGATATTACGTATTTTTTTTTAACTAATTGTGAATATAGAGACAAAATTATTTGCAGTGTGATTTAAAGTATTGCAAAATATACGATTTTTTTACTGTACTTTATTCTGTAATCTTAATATTAGAAATATTCATGATTCTTTTTGCTTTATATATACAGATAAGATTTAAATATTTCCTTTTGCATTACTTTTCTTTCCAAATTAGTTTAGATTGTCATATTATAACTTCTTTACATTCACAGATACTACAAGCAAAAATTGTATTGATACTTTAAATAATCAGTCAATAAGACACATAACTGAAATTTAAATGATTGGGCACCCCTTTGCAGGATAGAAATCTTAAGTTGCAGGAGAGAATTTACTTAAAAACAGGAAAATGTAATCATTCTTTAATTGTCATAGATTTAAGAATGTGCAGAGTAGGGCAGTCGCTACCTCCGACTCAGTTTTAAGAAATAAAATTAGTGACTGCTGAAATCGCACTCCAATGATTTTGTAGTATAGTTTGTGTGCCTTTTTACAATTAACTCATTTTAAATTGAAATATTTTTTTTCAAACATAAATATTATGTTCATAGACCATGTTATGTAATTCATAAACTAAATTTTCAAAAGAATGAAAAATTAATTAAAAAATAAATATTGAGGAAATAAAGCCTCAAATGTAGAACCCTTTCTCTACCACTTGAAAAAGTAATTTTGAAAGAGTAAAGCCATCTGTTGCTATGTTTGCCATCTGTTGCATTATCAGAATTTCATGCCATACGTACAGGGTACATTTACACTAGTTCATGATATACTTTCTACAAGCCGACATAGCTGGTCTTCTCTATAAAAGGACTTGGATGCAAAAATCCATTCGAAGCCTTAATGTTTTGTAAATTCAAACAAAAAAAAATACGAGCATATATTATTAATAAATGTTTATTTAATGCGTGATTTTGTTTTTGCTAATACATCAATTACTTCAGAAAAATTATAATTTTTGCCGAAGATAATTCTTTATTAATTTTAATTTGTTGATAGAGTGCTCAGCACTTGCTATGGTAACTGGCAACATAAAGAAAACTTTTAACATAGTTAATATATTTAGAAATAACTCATAATAATTATTATTTAATGTGCATTGAAATATTTACATCTCATTCATTCAAAATCAAATCCCACATCAAATAAATTTCTTGGATTAGGTTTTCATCTACATCTTTTTTTATAAAACTTTACTAAGTTTTTGGAACATTTCTCTAATTCATAAATTTTCATTTTCAGTTCCTTCTAATTAAGTGTCTTTTTCTAAAGTTTTTATATCAGTGATTAATTTGAAATCAGAAATAATATCTGGTGTACTTTTAAATCATCTTCTATTTGTACAATAACAGTATATATCAAAGTGTTAAAAAAATAACACCTAAATTCATCTTCGAGTTTTTTATAACTTCGTCTTCTGCTAATTCAGAATATAATCTTGTTCTTTTTCGAATTCGCCTTGCAGGAAAAAGTTCTGAAATGTTCAAATTACATGCCAACACTTTTTCTTCATCTAAAAGTGTGCTAAATTTTGGATTTCAGTTTTAATTTTATTTTACTAAGTTGAAATCCGAGTCCAGAACAATTGTTTCTGCTTGAAAAAGTTAATTGATAGTTTTAATCTTAGATAATATTACGAACCATACTAAATAATACATAAAATAAATTGCATTTCTTGTATTACATTTAATGAACTTTCAGCTTCGGAAACTGCTGTATTATCATTACTTACATCAATAAATTCATATCGTATTTAATTTTTTTAAGGACTTCATTTCCTAATGCAGAAAAAATTTGTTCTTGTGATCTATGTGCTAAATGACGAGTAATTCTATTTTTAGAATTTATTATTTTGCTTATATTCCTCGAAGTGGAAGAATATTACACGCTAAAAATAGAACACATTTACAATTCTTTTAAATAGTAATTTCAGTCATGCTGTTTCCTTACTTCTATTAACTTTATTTGTTTCATCAATAGTTAAAAATAAATTTTGTTGTTTTAGTAATTCTTTCCAAGCAATAGATGAATTAAAATGACAACTAGAACGCTCATTATAATGGATTACAGCTGACCACTTTTTCCAGTTATTATAGCCACCTATAAATCGTGTAGTTTGATCATTTCCTCTTCTTTTGGAAAGCAGCATATAATAAAAATAAAATACAGAATCTTGTGTTTTTGAATAAATCCACGAAGCTCCATTTCAGCATCAATGGATGATGCAAAATCCATGCTCTTCCTTTATGTAATTATCCAAATGAACTTTTTAATTATTTGCCCAATTTTAATTTTCTATTTCAATAATACAAATATTTCATTGTTTTATAAATAACTACTATTGCATTCATTATATGTAATAAAATCACAAATGTGAAATTCGGCATTAAGAAAATTAATGTTCAGTTATTGTAGATGTATATTTATAGTGAAATTAGAAGCTGTGCATGTGTAACCAGGCCGTTATACTGTTTACAATATCTGAAATCTGGACACATAAACTTAGTGAGGAATTTAGAGTATTTGTTTATTTCCTTTAATAACAAAGTAGAATCATATTTTTCACAATATTCATAATTGGAAAGGCAATATTTAATCAAGCTCAAATAATTTTTTTTAAACAAGAGATGTTATACTATTCTTTATTATTAGATTCTCTGTTAAAAAATTTCTGTGTCAACCATGGATACTTAATTTTTAAAAAATCTATTTAAATTATGTCCATCAGAATGTATTGAACATTTATATAAACATTGAGAAAAGTTTTAGATTTATTATTATTAAAACAGCTTAAATGTGTATTGACCGTCATTTTTGAGTACGTTTCTCATTTTAAACTAATGACTTGGACCTTTTCCAGGTAAAATTCATTGCTTACAAATCTAGTTCATTTTATTGCTATGTAAATAATTAAAACAATTAATGATTTCCTATTTTCAATTTGCCGTTCCTTGTTAACTCTTTAAATATTACATCAACCTGCAAAAAAAAAAAAGTCTTGGTTGTAAAATTTTAATTGATTTATATCAGCAATGATGATGTCATTCCAAAATGCAAACTAAATTTTATGTAACACGTAAGGATTTTTTACAAATGACGATGAAAAAATGAACAAAATGCAGTATAATGCATACAGTTGCAACTGTAGTTACTATTAACTAAACACAATAATGCTGTTCCTTTACAATATTATGATAACTTTTGTGTTTTTCTTGAAGTCAAGAAGCTTCTATTTCGGGTTTTTCGTTTATGGTCCACAGCACTGTCTCTTTTTAAAGACCAACAGTCATCGGCCATCGTGTTAACATCCCACCGTCCTTGATATCTGCCTTCCATATCCTTTATATCCTGGTGGAATCTTTCACCTAGCTCGTCACTCATTTTTCCTAAATTGTCTGGGAAGTATTCTAAATGTGAGTGAAGGAAATGAATTTTAACTCTCATATTGCACCCCAAAAGATAATAAGTTACAAGTTGGCCTCAGTTACAAGTTCTTTGTCATTTTCTTTTCTCTCATTTCCCAAAAAACCTTCTACGACGTCTTTAAATGCAACCCAATCCTGCTTCTCTCTATTTGTCATACATTGTTCAAAATTGGAATCTTTAACTCATTTCTTTATTAGTGTTCCATCAAATACACCTTCTTTAATTTTAGCGCTAGACAATTTTGGAAACTTTGATATAAGATACTCAAAACATTCTCCACCTTTATCCAAAGCTTTCACAAACTGCTTTATGAGTCCCAATTTTCTGTGAAGTGGGGGCAATAAAATATTTTGTGGATCTATTAAATATTCATTTAAAATATTCTTCTTACCAGGAATCCATTCTTGTCTCTTCGGCCATTCCTTTTTTATCCAATGACTTTCTCCGTCCCATTCACAAATAAAGCACGGAAATTTAGTAAATCCACTTTGTTGCCCGAGAAGCAGACCTATAACCTTTAAGTCACCACATATTGCTCACTTGTGTTCAGTGTATTTTATTTTAGTGAGAAGCATCTCCATACTTTCATATGTTTCTTTCATGAAAACGGAATGTGCAACTGGGACTGATGCAAGTTTAGATACGTTGTGCTATAAAACTGCTTTTAGACTCCTCTTTGAGGAATCTATAAATAGTCGCCAATCATTCGGATTATAAGGAATATTATCTTCTAATTCATGTAACAAACCAGGTATGTCAGCACAATAAACCAAGAAGTTATCAGATTTGAAAAATGATAAAAATTGCTTTTCTCGATTCCTGTACCAACTAAACGACGTATGTGTCGTTAATAAATTTTTCGCTTTTAATCGAGAGCCTAAGAGAGAGTTAAACCTAAATCACTAACTAAGTCATTTAATTCGGCTTGATTAAACTTTTCAGGTACTTCATTTTTCACGGTGAAATCCAAGTCTTTTTCATCACTTTCGCTTTCAGATATATTAGCACTATCAAAAGCCTCAGGTCGTGTCGGGACAGGGATATTTTCACAATGGGCGACAGGTCTTATAGCAACTTTAAATTTGGGTAAACAATGTTTGATTTCGATCGCTTATTATATTCTGCAATTTTATACAAACAGAAATAACAGTCATCCGCATGGTTCTGCGGTTCACGCCATATCATAGGTATTCCAAAAGGTAAAGATAAACTCTTACCTAAAGTAAAATTTCTTAACTTTTCTACGCAGGAACGACAGGTGAAATGCGGCGCTCAGTTTCATTCCCAAGTACCAAAAGTAGGCCTTCTTAACGAAGGAAGTGATCGTATTTCGTTATTTTTTTAACATATATTCTCCACAAATGTAGCAAAATGAATTTGGATCATCCTCACAGCATCTCCTGGAACTACTCGCCATATTAGAAACACAATAGAAAGGTTCACACAGTTCAACGATAAAGAAATACAGCAAAATTAAAACATAAACCGTAGAACAACTGCAAACGTGATTGCTTTTGTTTTGACGAACAATGTTTTTAGAATAAAGATAATGCAAGGCAGTACTGCCATCTATGTTTTGAATTTCAAAATAAAAGGTTTTTTAAAAAATACATTTATAAGTATTTATTCAATATAAATGTATTATTTAATTTCAATGAAGTAAGAGGTTTTCAGAATTTATTTAAACAAATAAACATACATACTTTATTAATTTATCCTATCCAAATTGCAAAAAATCTGTGTATTTTTACTTATTTAAAAAATTTACTTTTCAAAAAAAAACTGTACGTGATACATAAAAACCGATATTATTTTTGAAATAAGCATGCGAAAATACATGAAAAACAACTATTACTTTTAAAACAAGAAATTGTTGCTGGCTGGTGTTATTTGACGTGTTACTCACTAATGGAAACTGGAAAGAAAAATTTGCATAAAAAAGACATGATGCTTTTAACAAAATGCAATGAAGCAAGTAATATACACACTGGATTTTCAAAAAATTCTTTTTATTTGTTAAACTGATTATAAATTTATTGATGAAAAAGTAGTAGTACCATTTGAATAATTAAGAATTACTTAATTTATTAAAAATAAATTAACAAAAGTACATATTCACTTTTTAATCATACTAGCTAAAATGAAATTTAACAGTATTTTAAACACAACATTAACCCGGCAGGACGCGCGCGGGGTGTTTTGACACCCCACGCCTGAAAATATTTTTCTATCTTCCCTCCCCATGAACCGAAGTGGTTGGGTCTATCAGTACCTGTTTCCAAGGTCACATTCCACAGATAGTTTATGTAAACATCAAATTGGGAACTATTTTTAGACTGTTAGATCGAACTGGGGTGTGCTGACACCCCGTGCGCGCGGTCGTGTTAGAATTTTTGAGTGCGATAGCATGGATTCCTGCAGTCGTTTCCTCTTTTCACTTATGACGAAGAAATAGGAAAGCTTCAGAAGTTATTAGAAGAGGTTTCCACAGATGAAGAAGAAACAGAGGATTCAGATAATGTAGACGTTTTCAGCGAACACCAGTCTGAATCGGAGGAAGAACGCAGATCTTCAGATGATGAAGTTTGAGAACAAACTAGCTTTTTTGTCGGAAAAGATAAAACTACAAAGTGGCAGAAAGAAGCTTTCAGAAATCAGAAACGCATACCTGTACAAAATATAATCAAACAACTGCCTGGCAATACGCAATTTTCTAAACATGTTACTTCGCGAATCTATGCTTGAAGACTAATATTTGATGATTCAATAATACAAATGATTGTGAAATGCACTAAAACTTATGTAGAAAGTATTTCTGGTAATTTCAAAAGAGAAAGAGATGCAAAACCTTTAGCAAAAGAAGAATTTTGAGCTTTTGTAGGACTATTATATATAGCTGGATTGCACAAATCTTCTCATGTGAATGTTAGAGACTTATGGGCGACAGATGGCACAGGATTAGATATTTTCCGTAAAACTTAGAACTATAAGCGATTTCTTTTCATACTTCGTGTCTTGTTATTTGATGATATCAAAACTAGGAATGACAGACAAAGGGTTGATAAATTAGCTCCAGTAAGAAACTTGTTTGAACATTTTATCAGGAACTGTTAGAAGTTATATCATGTAGGTGAATACGTAGCATCAGATGAAAAACTAGAGTCATTTCGAGGCAGATGCTCCTTTCGACAGTATATGGCAAAGACACCAGCAAGATAATGGTTTGAAGATATTTGCTTTGGTCGATTCTAGGACATTTTACACGTACAACATGGAAATATATGCAGGTAAGCAGCCAGATGGCCCTTACAAGACAGATAACAGTTCCTGTGAAATATCTAAACGCTTGCTAGCTCCATTATACAATTCTGGAAGAAATGTCAGCACATATAATTGGTATACCAATTATGAATTAGCCGAATTTTTACAAAAACAAAAAATTTCTATTGTTGGAACAATACGTAAGAATAAAAAAGTTATCCCACCTGAATTTGCCTCGCATAAAAATAGAGAAGCGCATACAACTCTCTTCGGGTTTCAAAAGAATATAATGATTCTTTCTTACATGACGAGAAAGAACAATTGTGTAAATCTTCTGTCAACCATGCATAATGATAATCACATTGACGAAAGTACAGGAGATTTAAAAAAAAACAGGAGGTAATAACATTCTATAACATGACGAAAGGAGCAGTAGATGTTGTCGATGAAATGGGAGGATCTTACTCTGTTGCTATAATATCTAACCGGTGGCCTATGGTGATATTCTTTTCACTTCTAAACATTATGGGAATAAATTAAGGATCTTGATGTTATCGACCAAAACCCCACCTGAAAAATTCAGAAACAGGAGGCATTTCTTGAAGGATTTAGCGTTTTCACTCTTAGAACCTCATATGAAATCAAGGCAAAAACAACAAGAGTTTCTGGATGAACCAACACGCAAAAAAGCAAAAATTAAGCTACCGTAGATGCTACTTGTGTCCAAGAGAAAAGGACAAGAAATCAAAAACTACTTGTTTGAAGTGTGAAAAAAATATATGTCGAGAACATTCAGTAATTGAAGCGGTATGTATAAACTGCAAACAATCTAATGTTTCTGATCCATGTACACCCTAATACGTTTGAAAATTTAATAAATATCACTTTTTTTTATATACAATAATGCGTGAGTTTCGATTATAGTGAAAATTATAAGCAAAAAAGAAAAAAATCTTTACAGTTGATATCATTAAAAGTCCCTTTAACAAGATAAAAAACAAGGTGAGTGTATTATTTTTTTCCATGAAAATTTTTTTCAGTTATTCTTTTTTAAAGAAAAAGGCTATAATTACTATAAAATTCATTAATTTATAGAATTCCATTGATTTCTTTCGTCTTATGCCCTTTATTATGGCTGGGGTGTGCTGACACCCCATGCGCGTCCTCGTGTTGCGTTTCACTGCGCGCGTCCTGCCGGGTTAAAGGTTTGATAAAATCGAACACATATATTAGTTTCCAGATTATTAATGTCATTTTTTCATGTGAAATAATGTTTGAATGCATCTCATGTGTTTTTTAAGTGTTAGAATTTTAAACAATAAAAGACTATTAAAAATCAATTTGAAAATTTAATTTAATGTCTTTAAATTCTGAAGTTAAATGTGCTTATAAAATTTCCCTCTTAGATGCCCAATATTTCTATTTCTTTACAAACGTAATTTCAGTCTGTGTTTTTCCCATCAAGTTCATTGCTTTTGTAACTGAGGATTAAAGGTAGAGCTAATCTTTCAATTTCCTCATTCGTTGCTTTTTAAACTAGCCTTGGAAATCTTCTTCTTTCTTTTCTTTTTTTTACAACAAATTTTCTTTGAGGAACGATATTTTTATTTGATGGAGAATTAGTGGATGATGTTGCCGGAAATGAGATCGATTTATTTATTTGAATAAGAGCACCCACCTTAGGTAGCAAGGATTTATAAGTTTTCCCCAGAAGTTCAAATTTTTCAGGGGTTTCACAGTTGTCTATAAGTTTCTAGTACTTATCTTTCAACTCATTTTTTATTTTGTTTATATCACAGATTTCAACTTCTCTATGCTGACTAATTTCTTTAATCAGAATGTCTTGTTCTGGATCATTGTCGATGATCAAATTCTTGCCTAAAACAACATCCAATTTATCAAAGACATCACTATTTTTTTTCTATGTTTGTAGTAAATTCATTTTTATTTGCACAACTGTAATGAATGTGTTTGCACATATTCCATCTTATTGCGGAATGCATGCAGGAACAAACATATGTATGAATGCATTTTTTACATTCCTATGCAACCTTTCTAAAGGCATATTAATATTAAGGCCACAATGCAGTCTTTTGCAGTAGGCCCAATTATCTGTATTATCTGAATAGTTTTTTTTAAATAATTGCCCAAGTCTTTGGTGTCTGGATCATTAATTAATTTTTCCACAGTTGCATTTAACAAAACATTGAACGTTAAAACATCTCGTTCGTACAATAAGCATTTCAAAAGCTTGTATGTTTCAATTTTCTTTGATGTAGAAAGTATTCTTTTTAGATTTTTTCTAACTGCATGATCTACATGCCAAGCGCAGAAAAGACGTTTTTCTGGCAAAGGCATGACAGTAGACCATGCATTAAAAATGCATCAGCCATATCAGACATATCAGCCATATCAGACCTGACATTTTGTTGCCATACCAGCTCTCTTTTTTACGTGATCAAAAAAATTTTCCAAAACAGGCTGATCGCAGCGGCTTGCAATCATGAACGCACAGGGAAAACCTTGGCGTAAGTCATCAATAACTAGAAGAGTTATTAATTCAAAGCCATATGCATTAATCCCATGGATTCCATCAAGGCAAACACAATCATTTCCAAATTTCTTGAATAATTCCACCTGTGTATTGGTCATAATAATGAGAATAAAATCTTCTTCCGATAAAAGAGAGTGATCATTTGAAGTTTCTCCTTGTGTTTTAAAGAAAAGAACACAGCAGTTTTCAGTGCTTTCTTGCTGTTTTACCCACATATTAACGCTTATGTAATCACTGTCATCTTCAATAGCTGAAGAAGACAAATGAAAAGCTTTCTTAATATTATGCCAAACTTTTCTAGTCAGCAAATGCATTCTCTCTAGTCCTTCGTCACTCATGCTAGTTCTGACACAATCCAGAATAACATCAAAGGGGGTATTTGATGCCATTTTAGTTGCCAGTGTATATCTACCTTCTTTCGATAAAAATAGATGCCCTGAGTCACAGCTACGACCCACATGAGTTTCTTTGAATGTTACTCTACATTTATTTTCATTCTTTATTACTTTCATTTTAGCCGGGCAATATCCGTCAATTTTGTTGCTACCATTTATTTTCAAATGCCTCTTTCCTTTGCCTCTCGAGACAAGAACACCACTTCTATGGCATTTGTAGTAACAAGCAACACTACTATCTGCATTTACCACATCTTTTGTGTACTGCCGAAAAAATGATTTTTTACTTTTTTCTATGTCTAATTTCCACGCTTCAAAACTGGAAAAAGAATCAAAATCATGCTCTGAAATATTTATAGTAATGTCATGAATATCAACAAAGTGCTGCGTTATATTTATTTGTGTTTCCTTGCACAGCGGACATTTTGTTTCATACTTATAATTTAGAATGTTATGCTTTTCTCGCTCATAGTTCCGTAGAGTTCTTTCATTAAGAAATTTAGAAGAGCATCCAGAATAAATACATACAAAAGGCTTTTCAATACCTGAAACAGGTGGCTCTTCAATTTCTGTTACTCCATGCTTATTCTTTTCATGCCTTCTCACATTGTATCTCGAGGGAAAATATTACAAAATTATTTATTTTTTGCAATATTTTCCCTCGAATATTACAAAAATATTTATTTTTTGAGGGCTCTGGTGTTCCTGGTACAGTTGCCTCTTCGATTTCTTTTAATTCCATCTCTAATATAGAATGCACATTTTGAAGGCCTTTTCAAACTAAATTTTGAGGAAAAACATTTTTTACATATCTCGCAAAAATTGTGACTTTTTTCATTAACCAATGACATGTTATTAAAGGTGAAATCGCACAATTTCTAAAAGAGCGATAAGTCGAGTCGGAAGTCGAAATTAGAAAAACATAAACAAGTTTAGCATTCCCAGAGTTCAATGCACGGAGAGAATGGCTGACAATGACGTCAGAACGATGCCGAGGAGCAGAGCTGAAATCTTTCTCCGCAGAAAGATTTCAGATTTCTTTTGCTCACCTTTGCACCACATTTCTTTGCAAGATTTCTTTTGCACACCAATATATACACTGGTGTGCAAAACTTAAGCAACAGGTATGTTTTTTGCCATAACTTCATGAGAAATCATCTGAAATTCAGAAATGGGATACAGCATTTTGTTCTGAAAAAATGACGAAAGCACAGTTGCGCAGAAATGAATACAATGCATACAGTATGGAATCAAATAGGAAAAGGCTTTATTGAACTCATAGTATCGTTACACATGATTGTCTGTCCAAGAGGAAGAACAGCAAGCAGATGTTCCTTAGTATGGAATATGCCCTCCCCTTACTGCAATCGTTGCTTCGCACCGTCTCCCCATACTCAGCACCAGATTGTCCAACAGGTAAGAGTGTCCAGGACAACCAGATTGTCCTTGAGGTAAGAGTGCCCATTCCTCAATCAGCATCTGTTTCATTTGTCGGGTGTTCCCAGGAAGATGTAATCGTGCCACAAGGCGTCTCCCCAAAGCATCCCACACATGTTCTATCGGATTTAAATCAGGGGAGCACGCCGGCCAATCCATTCGAGTGATATCTTCACTTTCCAGGAGCTGCTCAACAGCATGAGTCCAGTGTGGCCATGCATTGTCATCCATAAAAACGAAGTCTGATCGAATGGCACCTCGGAACAGACGCAAATGGGGAAGGATCACCTCCTGACAATAGCGATCTCCAGTTACAGAACCTCTGTCGAAAACGTGGAGCTCAGTCCTCCCGTTCATCATAATGCCTCCCCAGATGACAACGCCAGGACCACCGAAACGGTCTCTTTCTGTGATGTTACTGGGATGAAACCGTGTCCCGACCTCTCTCCAAATCAACTGGCGTTGGGAATCGCTTGTGGCACTAAAACCACTCTCATCTGTAAAGAGGACACGACTCCATTGATGAGATGTCCAGTTTTTGTGCTCCCTGCACCACTCTAAACGGTGCCGCCGGTGGGAAACTGTCAAAGGGATGCAGCGTTCAGAACGGCGGGCGAATAAGCCACCTTTGTGAAGGCGTCTGGACACAGTAAAACGCGACACTTGTCGCCCCATTGCTGCACACAGTTGCTGAGCAATGGCGCTTGCTGACTGGTTTCGGGTTCTTTTCGCCAGCAGAACGATATGTCGGTCATCCACTGCAGTTGTTTTCCTGGGGCGGCCACCACCAACCTTTCTCACAGCTGTACCTGTGGTTTGGAAGGCTTTCCAAGCGCGCGAAACGACACTTTTGTTGATTCCGAACTCTTCAGCTACACTGGTCACACTACGTCCCTCCTCCAGATTTCCGATCATTCTTCCACGTGTGAAATCGTTCAGGTGATTTCTGCTAGCCATATTTCACGAATTAACTCACGTGCACTTGCAGCGAATGTCTTTAATTGCGTCTCCGTCCTTCCTTTTATTGTAGTGTTAAGCTGCGCGCGCCTTCCGCACGTATTTTGCTTACACTCACGTCGCCTGTGACGTTTTGTTCCTGATATTTGCATACGCATGACCTTTCTCTTGAGTTACGTGTTCATTGTACTGATCGCAAGAACTCCTTTTCTGCAATTTCATGGCTATCTGCTTAAAATTTGCATTGTTGCTTAAGTTTTGGACACCAGTGTGTGTATATATATATTACATTACATTTTAACAATAGTTTTCGCACTGCTTGGAAATAAGCAATAAAACCTCAGCTTGTAAATTATATCCTCAGAGGGGAAACGAGCTTGGCAAAAATTTATTATAATAACTTTGTTAAAATATTTTGAAAATAAGGTTTGATGAATATTTATAGAATTATTATTTAAAAAAAAACGAATTACAAGAAAATTTACTGTATTTGTTATTAAAATGAGTTTTTTATTATTTACAATTAAAAAAAATTAAAGTGGTTCAAATACTGTAAACTTTTCTTATTTTTGTCAATTTAGTAATAAGTTTTTGCAATCAAGCATTTCTAAAACAACTAACTATTTTTTTCCATTAAGATATTCCGATAGAATCTCGTCAGTGAAGCTTTACTTCTGGAATGGTAATTGGAATGAAATTTTCTGTTTTGATTCTAATAAAAATTTAATTCTGTGGAATGCACTAATTTTTCTATTTATCAATAAATTAAGTTCGATTTTGTTAGTTTATGTATTCGTATCACTGAAACCAAGATTTAAAGCCAGACGTACCTACAGTCATATTGTTAGTTTATATATTGGTATCACTGAAACCAAGATTTAAAGGCAAGCATAATTGCAGTCATATTGTTAGTTTATATATTCGTATCACTGAAACCAAGATTTAAAGTCAAGCATAATTGGAGTCATATTGTTAGTTTATATATTCGTATCACTGAAACCAAGATTTAAAGCCAAGCATAGTTGAAGTCATATTTTTAGTTTATAAATTCGTATCATTGAAAACAAAATTTAAAGCCAGACATACCTCCAGTCATATTGTTAGTTTATATATTCGTAT
>JAPMOR010084113.1:128488-183662 GCA_026543865.1 Argiope aurantia | reverse complement strand
TTTTTTTTCTGACATTTATGAGAAACAGACTACTTAACCATGAGCAACCACTTTGCATTTATGAGCAACATATTATTACTGAGAATTATTACTGAAATCACCTTGCAGAAAGTATTAATTTCTTGGATCAGGATACTTAGAAGTGTTTTTAATGTGCCAAAAAAGTCTCAATATATAAGAAATTCAGAACTAATTTTAAAGATTAGAAGATTCAAAATATTTTTTTAAAAATAATATTAAATGTTAATAATTTATGAAATTTCTCAGGTGATGTTCGTTTAGAACAATGCAGTTTAAGAACTGAATTTTTAAAAAGGAATTTCTAGAAGCAAATAATATTTTACACGAAGACATACTTCTTATGTACATATTTTACATAAGAAGCCAATGACATTAATTTGATTTTATATCAGGCATATTTACTAAATTGTTGGAAATTTTCAAACATTTCTTAAAAGCTTTCAATAATTATTCAACAAAGAAAAGATATAATTTTAATTAAATCTAAAGTTGCAGATAAAATAAAATAACTAATTATTACAAAATACAGACCAGTTGCAGAGAAGTAACTATCATTTTTATGATCAAATCAAAATCAAACAAGAATGCAATATATAAAATTTAAATCGGATATTGATGTAAAAGCGGACATTTTAATGTTATTTTGGATTAAAATGAATTCGTACGGCTATTCAAAACTACTTTTAATATCTATATAGCATTGAGATCCTGAATCGAAATGACAGTCAATAAGGCTGGTACTATTCCACTCTTAAATTTACCTTTAAATGAGATTTTATCATTAAAATATAAATCACAATTAAATACTATTAGACAACTCCTTTTAATTATAATATTTGTTAGGAATAAATTATTCCAGTCATTTGAACGTTTTTAAAATTAAAGCAATTTCAATTAAATCGATAGGTTTTGAAACTAATATTGCAAACCTAATCCAGTTTCATCATCTGCCGAAGCCTATTTTTTTCTTTAAACACTGCATTTATGGTATTATAATATTTATTATTGTGAAAGAATTTTATAATAAATGAGACCATTATCTTAATGGGGTCGACTACAAATAAAATACAAAAATCAATAGGAATAATACATAAAAACAAAAATTTTAGCTTTAAAGTGTACTTATATATCAAATATTAATCATGAGGATGTTTGTCGAAGCATATTAGAGTGAATTTCTTTTTCATTTCCTTTTAATTCATCTATTAAATTTCAATATATGCTTCATTTAAAAATAAGTCTAATAGGAAAACATTTCCTGTTTATGAACTGAAACACAAAAGTCACCACATATTCAGTTCAAAACAGACACACACGCTTTAATCCAAAAAAATAAAAAATGCTCACTCTTTTACGCATTTCGCGTTCAAATGAGGGTGAAAAACTGACAATGCCATCTGTATCGTATGATCACCATAAAGCTTTTCAAGAATAATGTTTTTCATATTAACTAATAACAGTATGCTAAACAGCTGTCTCTCCTATGAGCGAAGAACAGAAACATACAGTGACATGTTGAGAAAAGCCTATAAAAAATCTTTTTTTTTTATTTAATAACTATTGTAGTCTGTAAATTCTCATTTCCAGAAAACAAAGATCAGAAAATAAGCCATAATATGATGATTAATTCAAAATTGCTGTAATATTTTAAACTGGTATTACAAAATAAATCTACTTCCAACACAATATTTTCATGTATTTTCTTCAATTATTTCAAAAGAAAAAATATCTAATTTAAAAACATTTTTGGAAGTGACCTTCATAATAATTTAGAATGATCATAGGAGACTTACTGTTTCCTGAAAAGCAGAAGTTTAAATAACAAAACCAATACGTATAAAACACGAATTTAAAAGATTAAACCGTACTTACATTAAACACCAAATGTCAATCATTAATGCCGCCTGTAGAAAGCATATTGGTCAAGATACCTTTCAAGTCAAGTCAAGATAAGTCAAGATACCTTTAAATTCATGCAATTTGATGGTGTTTGAAGTTTCCGAATCTAAATCCAAAACGGAAGAAATATTAACTCAACGGAATTTTCTTTGTTGGATATACACTTCATATTCGTTCACGACCGGAAACTTGACTTTGTCATCTGCTACATCTGATTGATACAAAACTTTTAAAGAATCATTTTTTCATATTAACTAATGACAGTTGGATAGAAAGCTTCCTTGCCAGCAAGCGGGGAACAGAAAATATACCGTAACACTTTGTGTTGATGAATAATGCAAAAGAGAGAGAGAGCGGGGAAAAGGCGTTGGTGTCACGAAGCAGATTTTACGAGCTTTGCCAAACACTGCTTCTTCATTTGGACTAATTGCTCGGATGCTCGAGCGCAGTGGGGACGTGACAGAAAGAGCAACCATTTCAAAACGGTCACAAAATTTGTCATGAAAGAAAAGCTGCGAAAGGCATTTTATAGGTCAGGATCGTTACTATGGATCAGTCAGGTAGCAGCCATCCTGAATGAAATCGATTTCATGAAAGCAAATCGTGACCATCGTAAAAAGTTAATGAGTTTTAGGTAGAGACACCACATGAGGTATGCGTGTAGATGGTAAGGCAAAAAAAATTTAATGTGTAAGTACAGAGCCCACCCCTTTCTGATGGGTTGTTTTTGGACAAGTATTTTAACACTGACCCAGTTAGTAGAATTACTGAATTATAAATTAACATTTTCCTACCATTGTTGACCATTTGTACGAATTCGTAGGACATTTTCTTATAGCTTTACGGAGAAAGACAATTTTGTTTTGATAGGTATAAATTTCTTTGACAACTTTTATTTTGAAGGTTCCATTTTAGAACTAATTAATGCAACAATTTATCAAATGGGAATGTCCGTCTCCAATGCCTGTTTTTCATTTGTCAGTTGTGGAATTCAGTTGCCCCAGAAAAGTAAATAAAATATTTGGATATGTTTACAAAATAAATGAAAATATACGTATGTTGTAATTTATAAAAATAATTATCCACATTTCCATAAAAGTTCAAATTTAAAGATTTTATTAAAGGGTTATATATAACAGATATATATTTGTATATTAAAAAATATTTAAATTTTATATTAGTTAATTTTTTATACTTGTATTCATTTTACATCTAATTATAAAAGAAAGGATTGTAATAATTAAAAATTGACCTTGAGATTTTTATGAATATCCAAACTTTTGACAACAAAGAAAGCTATTTATGAAATTATGTCAGACTGAGAGCATAACAGCTCACCAATAAGAAGAACCCTGGGAATATGGAGATTTTTGCCAAGCGGTAGACAAAATTCGCCTAGGAAGATTGTCTGTAGGTATGTATGTATGCTAATGTGAAGACTCAAAAATACAACATTAGATAATCGAAATTTAGCCCATCGTCAAATGAAAGATATGTGCCAAATTTTAGACTCAATCCACTAACGCGTTGACCATTTTTGTTCTGTCCATTGGTATATATGTGAGTGTGTTTACTCGAAGACTTAACATGACACATAAATGAAATTGGTTTTATTGCCAGAATTATACTTTTGTATGAAAGTTTAAACCCAATCGGTAACAAGATAAGGCGTTCAAAATGCAAATTCCGCTTACTCCACTATAGTACTCCTAAACATAAAAATAGCCATTCTATATTATTTTATGAGAATTTAATTGAAATCAGTCGGAGTTTTCCCTCTTTCTGCAATTAAAGTGGTTGAATTTTAGATTAAGTAGAAATAATAATTTAATTTTTTTTTCAAATATGACTATTTTTTTGAAAGTAAGAGTAATTTTATGCATTTATATATCCTTTATTTATATTGAATATGTGAAAAAATCCTCAGTATTAATAATATAATATAATATGGCAATGTATCTATAACAACGCTAATTTACTATTAACATATATTTATAAAAGAAATTCGAAGTCTCATTTTTACTATTATTTCAACATATGTTTTAAAGGATTTAAATATTTTACTTACGATTAGCAATAGAAAGTACGTACTTGTTTATGGAGATATTATTAATCACTATTATTCCTTTATTTTTAAATTAAGTCATTAGTTTTTTTAAAAAAATTACTTTTATTTTGAAAATGATTGATTAAAAATCGTCATGTTTATGTGAAGAGAAAGAAACGAATTTGATTTGATACGAGAAAAGAATATAGGAAATAATCTTCTAGTAATATAAACTTGTAATATTTTATAATTGAGGCTTTTAAATTACAATCGAATTTTAAGGCCTATTCATTCGAAGTAGGTATTTAACATACATTTTTAGACCTTTTTAACATACATTTTTTGCTTGCCCTTCAGATAATTTTTTTTTCTTCAAAATTTTGATTTCCTAAAATTACGTTTCTTATAGCATATAGGGTTGTTACAAAAATTGCAAAAGATTTCATAAATTTAGCTGTAGTAAAAGAGCGCGACTAATAACTTTAGTAATTAAAAGGTGTCATTCTTTAAATTAAGGAATTTTTTTAATCTTTAATTTTCGTTATCTCATGCATCTTCTGCGATAAATTTAAAATTATTGATCATTTGAATTTTCGATAGCATATTGCAAAGTTTTGATTTGTGCATTTCTGTTTTTTTGCATTTAATTATATGAAATAAATTAGTTCTCTTCATTAAAAAGAGGCTTTTATTTATAGAATTAAATTAAAACTATGTAGAAACTGATTTTTTGAGAAAAATAGGAAAATGATTGTTACCTTTAAAAGGTGTAATCTACGAAGTTTTAAAATTTTAGTGTGAAATTTAAAAGTAAAAAATTAAATATATATATATATAAAGAAAGCAGATAGAACTTATAACAAAAGTTATTTTTTTAATTTCTTTTCACTTTACTACAATAATCTCAATTTCAGTTTGAAATAAGAGTGAATCTTATTATTTTCCTTACCTCACAGCTTATTTGTCTTGAAGATTAAATTCTTGAAGATTTCCAGTATTATTCATTTTGTCGTCAAAGTGTCCGAATTCGTCGCAGTCGCCAAATGGTCGTTTGGCGAATGACGATTTGTTTTAAAAACCTAATTTAAAAATCTAGTTATGACAGCATGGACACAATGCGGTAAGACAAGCTCGACAAAGCAAAATAATGAATGGAAGGAGAAGCTGAATGCAAGAGACATCCGGGTATGAAAACGGATTGTGATGACTAAAAAAAAGGGGCAATTAAAGAGGCCGAAGATCTCAATTAGCATTTGAATTCTTCCATGTCAATAATTACAGTTAGAAAGCACCTTTATAAACATAACATTTACAGAAGAGCAGAAATTCCTAAGTCACTTGTCGCAAATGTTAATCCAAACGCCGTCTTCAGTTGTACCATAACCACAAAACCTAGTCGATGAATAAGTGGAAGGCAGTTGCATGGTTAAAGGAATCATTTTTCTCACTTTTCCCCTCAACAGGTTAGGTACACGTTTAAAGGTACCTGTACAAACGTATAAATCGTGATTGTCTCCTTCCAACTGTCAAGCATGGAGGTGGGTCTGCCATGGTATGAGTAGCTGTATCATGATTTTCTGCTGTTCCAATCATGGCCATGAAAGGATGGATCACTGGGGAGAAATATGGAGAAAATTTAGCTGGTCTTGCCCATACTATGACGTAAATTTTATTTCTTACAGGAAATGGAAGTTCATGATGATAATGTTCCTACAGGTGCTTATGCTGAATGATAATGCTTTTTGGATGATAATGCTCCTATTCATGCAGCGAAACTTGTATAATAGTGGTTTGGTGAACATTAGGATGAAGTTAAATATTTCTCTTGATCCGCACTGTCCCCCGAATCGAACAGCTATGGTCTATTTTAGAGTGTTCAATCCTCAATCGATATTCTCCATCAGCATATCTCCAAAAAATTTTACAATATACTCAGGAAGAATGGAGATACAATAAAATAAATGTAAAGGGAGATAATCTAAAAGATATTCAATGTTTGTATGGTTTGATTCCCAGGCGAATCCAAGATATAATACATACCAAGGGTGGTCCTACGCGGTATTAAAAAAAAATTCTTGTACTCGTTTATGATGTTTCCATTGTTTTGATAATTAACTATATATAATTCTAGTTTTTTGATTTTGAGTTAGACTAAAATTATAAATTTATGTTCATCGGCAATTCAAAGGATCTGAGAAAAATTCGAATTGTTGAAGAAGTAAAAAGGCTCAAATTAATCAAGATCCACTGAATCATGAAGAGATAACCCAGAAGTAATAACGTTGCCTTAGTTTTAGAGGAATGATTCAATCTCAATAACAGATAGTTTCCGGCTCTATATTTGATGCAAAATATGTCCCGTAATGAACAGCTAATGCTCCTTCCCTTCATACAAAGGTACGACCCGACATCAGTGATGGGTTCAGAGGAGCAGCACTATCATCCTTTTGCCCACTAAAGAAGGGAAATCCTTCCCTGAGCTGGAGACTTTTCATTCCCTTATCTGAGATACTTCCCATGTAATAATATTAAAGCAATGAATCTTCATTTCTTATTCATCAAATTACTGAAAAGATAGCTATACTTTAAATGCAGTATTTTCGTTAAAGAATTTCGTAAGGAATAGCTATTTTAAGAGATAAAACGAACGTTAATAAGATAATGAATTTCCCTCAAGCGTACTAATTCCGTTTTCTTTGAATCGGAAATCGATAATGCGATAACTTCAGCTATATACAGACATATTGACAGAGATAAGTCAATATATCCGAAGGCGAAACTAATCATAAATGGACATTGTAAAAATGTATCTATTTCAAAAAAAATGTAGGAATCCTAGTCTCTAGCATTTTATTACAGAAATGGTTTTTCAATAAAGAATTTTTATGTCTTATTGTAATGAAATAACACTGAATGAAGCATTTCAGGCAAGATAAAGAGAGCAAAATGATTTCATGAAAAATCAGTTATGATTTTATTTAGAGTGTTAAGAAAATAAAGCACAAATCACTAACATTGGCGTACAGGAAAACGGTTTTCTTTCACGAAAAAATATTGTTTTACCCGAATAAGTTGAATTAAATTATGTTATTTGCAACGTACAAGTAACATTCTTATTTAATAAACATTTGTCGTACCCATTTGTGCAGAAGTAAAATTAAATGAAGCTTTGTACACTAGACACCAAAATGGGAGCAAGAAACTGAGATTATATTTAAAAAACATTCCAATGTCATCAAAGAGGAACTCAAAAATTCAATGAGTATATATCAGCCATTATTAAAGGAAAATAATACAGAGCTCATATAGAAAATAATATTTAAAAATATATACAGCAAATAAAAATATGTACAGTTTAATTCATATTTGACTACAATTTAAATCTTGCATATTTAAGTGTCACTGGGACGTTTATAAATAATATTACTAATAATTAAGTGTACAAATAAAAGTAAATAATGTTATTGATAAATTTTGAGAAAAACGAGCTCTAAAAATTCAAGGTTTTATAAAATTTTAAATTTTATGGTAATTATTTTATAATTAGAATTAAAATTGAATTGAACGAATTTGCGAGGCTAATGTTCTATATTCAGTTTTTTAGGAATGTTATCTTTAAATTGCTTTTTAAAACATTAACTATTTGTTAATTGCCTTAAATAAACTGTTTAAAAAGCTGCTAAAGTCTATTATTTCTAAGCTATTAATCTATTAAGTATCTACGGCACTAAATCATGAGACAAATGACACAAACGTATCTGTAAATTTTATTTCATACATTTTTCTTATTGAGGAATAAATATATTTATATCGTTTCAAATTTTAATGCATGAAAAGGTTAATAAAACCGCAAAATGATTCAAGATCAAAAAGTAGTTTTATGGATTTATACCTTTTAAAAGATATTTTTTATATCTACATATTTTGCAATGTGTAAAAAAGCATTTCTCTATGTTTAAAAACAAACAATTAAATAATAAAAAGTTAAAAAAAACAATCAAAAGGTGTTTTCATAACCTTAGTTGTACAAATTCAAAAAAAAGGCTGGGAAGCTTTAACAATTTTTTTTCCCAAAATTTGCAAAGATAATTCAATATATTAATACAATTTTAATATTATCAGCTAACTGGTTATAGGTGAAAGAAGAATACTTTCAATAAAAATTAGCTTTGAAGTAAAATTTCTTCATTTCACGAAACAGATTAAACAACGATATCTTAGAAGTCATTTGCTTTTAAGAATAATTTTTTACATTTTAAAGAAAAAGAACCTATCTGAGAAATGAAATATTCGCATAAACATTTTAATTACATATTTTGATCAGTCTGTCCTTAAATATTGTACTCATATCAGCAAATTGTTTTTTCCTTTTTAAAAAATAACGAAGAAAAATTAGAAAAGTAGAAAATGACTTATTTTAAGGAATATTGTGTGATCTCACGTCTCGAGAAATGATGATTTGAAAGTAAAGAAATTCTTTTTGACCAGTATCTTATCAATACAAATTAAGTATCAGTTCACAACTCCGAATTTCGGCTATCTATTGTCTTTATAAGGACTATTAACTTGATCCTGATAAATTGTATATTCATCGTAAGAATGGGGTCTTTAGGATTGCGATTTCTTAAGGTTATTTATCCCCTGTATGAAAGTGGACATTTCAGAGATGAACAAAATCTTATTTATTAATTATAAAATCCAATGTGGAGTGAGATACTTAATCTTAAACAATCAGTACCTTAAATTACAATTTTAGAATTTGAATTTGAATATTAAAGTGGAAGTCAGCTAATTTGAACTCTTTTAATTCAAAGCAGTCAATAATTAGACTCTTTTTTCTATATTCCCTAATATTTCATATTAATATAATGGTGAAGTCTTTCTATAATTTGAATTTATTTTAATTCATCTGAAATCAAAACAAAAAATTTATTTTTATCACTGTTTTATTTTCGTAAAAAAATATTTCAGTAACAGAAGTTCTCTGTGATTGTAAGTAAATAATGTTTAAAAGTACTTCAGTCTCTCGATGAGTTTAACCCATGCTTTATGAAAGTTTTGAACGCAATAGCTGTTAACTGTAGTGCTATTTTTTTATTCTGATTAGTTTATTATTTGTTTTAATTAGATTTATTTCTTATTTATTTTACTCAGTTTAATTATATATTTATTTCAATTAATTTAATTATATTAAGTCGTGTTTAGAAGCAACACAAGGGTTGTTTTCAAATACCTCGAATCTCGTAATTTTGAACTTTAGGAAAAGTCTCCAGCATTCCTCTTTCCAAATTTCCGCAATACATCAATGGAAAGACGTTTAACTCACAGCGTCATATTTATCTTACACCAAGCTCGCATGTACGCCGTATCTTTAGTGGAATCAGATTTCAAACCCTGATTACACCGGACCCAAAGCTAAATTATTATTACTAAAACAGCACGGCCTAGAATAATTATTGTCTAATTTTTTATTATCAAAATTATTTTTTTTGTTAAAATCATTATTTAAAAACTATTTTAAAATTCTAGTCAGAAATATTAAGATTTTATTTCTTAAAATAAGTAATTACTTAATAATTATTTTTATAATATTAAAATTGTCATATATATTTTTTTAAACCTTCTTTAATAGCATTATTATATAAAGATTGTCGTTTTTTTCTTGCTGTACTATCTTAGAGTTTTAAGTTTTCTTGATTTTAAATTTTGGATGAATTGAATTTTAATTCTGTTCTGGTAACTTCGAATCACCAAGTTCCATTGTATTTCAAAATCTTGAGTAAATCGAAATTTTATTCTTGTTCTGGCAGTTTCGAATTACCCAAGTTTCACTGTATTTTAAGCTTTCTTTTCAATACTTTCCCTAAATATCAGTAATCCTTGTACTTCCTGAAACAAAAGCACCTGATTTCTTGGTAAATTCAGAAGAAAACTCATCTCCGAAGTAGGATATGAAATTTTTCGCGTGCTGAATAATCATTTTCCTTCTAATCCGTCGCGTGTGGACCGTGATTAAATTTCCTTCACTTCTGCTCCCTGGAAGGGGAAGGTCTTGGGTGTTTCCTGCCTAGTGACGCAGGAGTTGCAACGCTTCGGGGACATGGGACGCAGTGAGAAGACATGCTTTTATTCACTTGCCTCAACTAAGGTGGAGATTTCGAGGTATCTCTTATAGGTCAATGATCGAAATTGAAACGAGAAAAGAAAAACTGATAGTTCAGTGTTTTCTATTAGAAAAAAGATAATTCGATGATTTTCCATTACATTGCATTGAAATCAAACACAATCTTAAAAGAAATGGATTTGGATAGAGAGAAGTAGTATTTTTATATATATAAAGAGAAGTTTTTGCATTTTTCGAGCAACTAAAAACAGCATTTTTTACGTATTTATTCATGTATTGCCCCATTAAAAATGCAACAGCTCAATCCTCGTATTGCGGTGCAATGAAACAGAGAACTTAAACGTTCTTCACAATGATTAGAGTTTTCACGGATTATCTACACAAGAAAAGGGGAAAACTAATACCTTAGTGGTAGAATTGCTATGCTAGCCATTTCGCAAGAGAAATAAAAGAAAGAAACTTCGTAAAAGAAAACTCTTATTAGCGTTTTTAAATGTAAGAAATGATATTTCAAGAAAATCAAATGTTTTAATTACATGTTTGTAGATAAAAACAAAAATTGCAGAAGGTCTCACGCAAGCGCTGACAAAAGTTCTATAAATAAAATAGTTCTCTAAACAAAATGGAATTTTAATCACACTTGTATCACATTTTAATTTTTTCAAGAGTTCATTATGAAGTAGTTTCTTTATTATACTATTTACAGCATCTCACGTCTTTTCAACTTTTGCTTTGAACTTTAAACTTTTGATATAAAAACTAGTTTCTACATTTTAATACAGTGATAATAACTCGCTTATTAAAAGATTTTAATTATTATTATTATTTCCATATTTTTGTTTTAAATACATTTTTAAAAATTTGTTATCAATTAAATCCCGTGATTATTTTTTTCTTGAAAATTACTATCACAGGAAGCCTTAATTAGAATTAAACAAAATAAAGCGATTAACATACAATTATGGTCTGAAATTACTAAAATACTGCATTGCCATCAGAAAACGAATTTAGATAGCAGGGTTCTAACATATCAGGATTTGAGAGAAAATTCGAATACAAGAATTCAACTTCACAAACAAATCAAGCAGAAAAGTAAAATTATTTCTTGAAGATACATCTGTGTTTCCTGTAAGAAAAGACGAATGGTGCAAAGCAGTAGTATGTTCAGGGTCTCATTCCATTTTATAGAGCATCATGTTGAAAAATTTCTTTAAATGGTATTTAAAAGATTCCTCATCTTGAATGCTCATTTATAAGTATTTAGCTTAAAAACTAACTGTTGATCAGTTTGATTACTTGGAGAATTAGTGAGCAATTCAGAAACATTTCGATAAAATGCTTGAAACTAAAGTTTATAATAGACCTGTAAGAATTGTATAACTCTTTTACAAATAGTAAGCTTTATGAATTTTTATAATAACGTTCTGTTAATAGAGATTATTGAAATATGATAGCATTTTAGATGGGGACATTAAAATACTCATCTTTGTGAATACATAATTCCTTAAATTCATTTGTCAAAGAGACTTACAAGAGTTCCTTACTTCTGATGTTCTAAATTCCACTTCTAAATATCAAAGGTTACATATAAATGCGAATATTGGAGAAAAATATTTAAAGATTCTATTCTCTGCTCTTAACTAACAATATTCAGAAATTGGTAGATATATCAGCATTTTAACAATGAATGATTAAGAACTGAAGATTTTGCTACAGCAGCGAAAACTAAAATGCAGGCTACTTTTCAATGAATATCCCTCTTATACAAGAGTTAGTACAGACTTTTACTTCAGATACAACCTAGATGATACGAATTGCTTTGACTGGCAGATGATTCCATATTTTCCCTATAACATGAACCCCTGACTTGTGGATTCGCAAGATATTTATGCGGGAAAATCTTTCCGATTTATGTGCAGTGAAAGTCAAACAAACTCAAAAATAGATAACGATGCTTTATTCGGAAAGAAAGCACGAAAGTGTAGGTAACAAATGCAGCCAAAACGTACAAAGGGAGTGCTTTCAAAATTCAATTACACACATGCAAGCAATAATTTGATATTAAATAATTGCATCAACACAAAGTGCTCAGAGAGAACTCGCTGGAGATCAACACTCCAAAGAGACAAATAACGTGACTACTCCTTCTCTCGACTAGACTCCTTGCTTCAGCTCTATCTTTCGGGTTTCTATAGATTAAAAGATAACCAAAAAAGTTTCTAGAAGAATATTGCATCTTCACTCCCAATCGGGATATCGCTAAAATACTAGATTTTTTAAAATTTCAGTAGTTTAGTATGTTTTTGTCGTCAAAGTCGCCAAACGGGGAGTCATTGTCCTGACATCCATTCAGCAGGCATCAAGACATCTGTAAAACCTCTTCCTTATCACGGGAATAACTGCGCACGGAAGCAATTTTGCAGATTTTGTAACAATGCAAAGGATTAATTATTATAGAATTAGAATCGGGATCATCAACAGTATTCATACCTGGCTCCGTTTTAGTGAATTTAATAAGATATAAGCAGTTTAAAGGGATTGGAATCCAAGCATTCAACAGGATCATTATCGGAAGTATTCCAATTCACAGACAATCCAAATCTTCAACAGAGGAATGTCTCATTCCGCAGTTCAAATTCTCTCTCCCTTGTGATCTATGAGATCCGAGTGGTATGAAGGCAAATACTTAATGAGATTAGGTTCCTACCTAGAACTAAGTATAAGCAAGTTGCTTGGACAACAGATAGAAATTTTATTAGATTTGTTACTCTTCACGTTTTATTAACAGTTCAAGCTAACAAGTTTGACAGTATGTTAAATTCTTTCCATTTGAATCTCAATTACAAAGTTACTAAGACAAAATTCTAGTCAGCTCTCATTAAATTGAAATTCGTATTAAATAATATAACAGTCTTTAGTTCTTACCTATATTTTCTTTTTTCACTGAAGCATTTCACTTTGTTTCAAACGGTTTCAGCTTTAATAAAAAGGTCAACCAGACGCGGAAACGGCTTACAAGCTGAGTATGTGATTCAACAGCTGTTTTGAGAAGTTATGCTGTAAAGATTCCGAAAAGTAACAATCTTCAATAGCTATAAAAAAAGTCGTCACGTCATTCGACACTAAAATCCAGAAACGGTTTAATATTCTATGTTTTATGTTAGTTCTTCTGGATATTCTCAAGAATTATATTGAGCTGAAATTAAGTTTCTTAAGTAGGAATACTTGTAATCAGAAATATTATTTCATCATCAAAAATGCTTTTTAAAAAAAGTCCTTTAGAAGTAATATACGAATTCCTAAAACCTTTTGAAGGGCAGAAAAAATGATATTTTTTGAAGTATTGAAAAATAGTATTTTAAAATTTTATCTTTTTGGATTATAGATGGTAAAAATTAAGTGTTTGGGAATTTTTAAACCCTTTTATCTAATTTCATATGTTTCATATATCTAAGAACGGATTATTTTTTGTAATAACTTTTGGCTTACTTGTTCATTTATCAAAGTTCTAAGATTTTAACAGTTATTTTTGAGGTGCCAGTGCAGTATTTAAATAATTTTATTGATTTTAATTTCCAATTAATATATTAACTTTGCTAAAAGGGATTTTACGGAGGTGGTGCCATTTAGAAATTAATTTGAGAATTACTAATTGTTAGAATTTATGATTACAAAGATCATATATTAAGAACTAAAAATTAGAAATTATAAAAATCTCTAAAAAATTTAAATAGTATTTAATAAGGGCAATAAAAACCAGGAAATAATTTATTTTACCGAAATAATGGAGAATTATAAATAAATTAAGACACAATGTAATCAAAAAAAGTTTTTGGGTATTTAATAAAATAAAAATATGTTGCTATAAATGTAATTAAAATTCCAGTTTATATAGAGCTATTCCATGAGAATTTCTGAATTTTATATCCATATGCTTAATATCCGTTATGCTTTACTATCCGTATTTTTGATTAAAAAACTTAATTTAAGAAAAAAAATTAAAAATATTATAAAAATGAGAACTAAAATATTATTTTTACAACAGTAATATTACAAACATGAACTATAATATTTAATATTCTAGTTAAATATTAACTGTATAGATTATGCGCACATAAAAATATTTATTCTAAGAGATCTAAAATATTTATTTTTAGAAATCTAGAATATTTACAGAAGGTAATTTCAACTAAAATTAAATTCAATTAAATTTCAATTAAAGAAGGTGATTTCAATTAAAATTAAAATTAAAAGTTTAGAATATGGAAGTAAGCACGATGAAAGTCCACCGCTTTGGTAATGAGGTTTGCACCAGTGTGACATAGTCTTAAACGTTTGTTTTTAAGAGCCATAATGATTATTACGCCAAACAAAGATTACAAATTAGAAAATAACAAACATGAAAATATTTTTAAAAAAAATATTTTTATCTGTGTATTATTCCTAAGATTTTTTTTAATCAAAAGTTTGGAGGTGAAAACAAAAATTGTAAAAGTGTGATCTTTAGGAAACAATTGAAGAATATTATTAAGTCACAATAAATATAATGAAAAATTACCAAATACTCATTATATAGAAACTGAAATACATTATAATATTGTTACAATTTCCTTAAAGCTTTTTATCTGCTAATCGCGCTTTCCGATTTTATGTAAGAACATTTCTGGAACTCAGTATGCAACAACTACAGTTTTCTGGAGCTAAAATTCGCGATATTAAGTACACTCGTATCATGTATGTGCATCTAATAGACGTTAAATCAGTCATCTATAGGATAAAATGTTCTTAAACTGGTCGGGTTCTGATTCACACGTCATCCTCGAATTTCATTAAGGATCAAAATTATAAGATATACTCGAAAATTCAGATGCAAATCCAAAACTACTCATTAAACTGATCAATCAAACTCTAACGAAACATGAATCATAATATCGATGAAAAACATATGTGTCATCGCGAAAAAGAGGTTTTATCTTCAAAATATCGGCTTCGGAATTGGAAAAGAATGGCTAACATGTATTTGAACCTGGTACATTTAATTCCTATGCAATTCCAAAACTACGAGTTAATCTGACGAATCAAAAAATCCTACGAAACATGGGGTTTAATATTACTACAAAACACATATATCCTCAAGAAGTAGAGATTTTTCTAAATTTCGACAAATATTTAACATTTAAAAAATCAGCGTTGCGAAGCAAAAAATAGTTATATTTCTGCGATTTTAAAGGGTTTTATTTTTTATCCTAATTTTGTTAACATTTAAAATCTTTTAAATTATAAATGAACATTTTTATTCATAAACGTTAAAGTTCTATTCACTGATATTAGAAATACTAAAAGTAAAAACATCACAAATATCTCATTGGATCTTAGATTGATCAAGGCAATACATTTTTGAAACAGAAATAATCTAAATCGATACTTATTAAGCTATATCGGAGCTATTTTTGAATGAGCTTCGGAATTGTGAACTTTGTCAGATTAATTTATTGTTCACTAAACCACATATAATAAAAACTGATGTCAAATTTAACATTTACAAGGCCACATATAAAGCGAATCTATGATGACACCGGGATAAAGCGAAGAATCGGATGGTGTCTGGAAGTAACCGTCCTTATCGTATGTATGTGCGTGTGTTGGAAGTGGTGGTGGGGTCTTATCATTAGGTCACTGCGGGGAAACTAAAGTTCGGGAAAGCAAAACAATATATACCCTGAAAAATAAACGATTTATATTTATACATAAATATTAATTCCAGAAATTCAGAAGGCAATTAAATATAAATGAAATATAAAATTTAAATGTGGTGTATTAATTTTTGCTTCAGCATTCAAACATGATCCTTTAAAATGTTGTCAAAATATGCCTCTATGCATCATCATTATTTATTTAACCCAAAATCTTATTTTTTCCGAAATTCCCTTAACGCTGGACATGAAAATATGACCTTCATTTATGTGACACTTCAAAATGAAATAGCAGCTTCAAATTCCGTAGGGAAAAAAGACTTTCTTCTTAATTATCTTCATAAAAGCGGTTAAGGGAACGACGAAAACAAGATATGAATGCAAAGATAAACGGAATGTAAACAAGCAATCGAGGCTTGAATACAAATTAGCAGAAGAGATATTAACTCCTCAAAGTGATTAAATTATTACATTTTCAGCAAAGAAACGAGGGGACGAACAAGCACCTCATTTGTTCCCCTTGAAAGGTCACTTCAGTAATTATGCTACATGATTCTTGCTATGTGGTGAAAGAGATGCAAAGCGACTAGTCAGTCAACCCTGGCTTATTGCCAGTTACCTCTCGGCTGAGGGATCAACAAGAAGTCCCACGTCTGGATCGATTCTCACCTCTTTACTATTATTTTAGAGGACACAGAAATCAATATTGTTTATCGAAAACTTCATTTCAAAAAGCCACTTCGATCGAGGAACTTTTACTATGTGTTTTGTTTCCATTTCGTTGCATCGGTTACATCGATTAAAGTTCCCATAAATCAGTTGATCATTTTTAAGATTCTGTTTGTTTGATGAAATATCCAGTCGGGTTGACTTTGACTGAAACCGGTTGAGACGTTTCATCGCCAACGTAAACTAAATTCAATAAATTAAAGTCTTTTGCCTAAAAAGAAGTTCGAGATATTCAATTCAATTTCTTTGACCTACAAATTATTTAAATTCCTTATTAAATTAAATTCATTTTATGTAAAGAATAACTTAGATATGGTGATTCGAGTATAATTGGTTTTATTACATAATCAATTAAATACTACTTCGATTCAATTTCAGACTTAAGAATAAATCATTAAATCATATTTTGTTTCCATTTCATCGCAATGGCGAGTTTTCCATATATCACAATCGACTGATTTTATAAAAAAAATAAATATATTTTCACGAAGATAATAAAGATAATATTTTTAAGATTAAAATAAATTAATTAAAGATAATATTTTTAATACTTTAAAAGATATTAAACGATTTCCATTTTCTGACCTACGAATTTATTTAAATTCATAATGATATTACATATTCTATCTTTATTATCATTTTATTCCAAATCGTTTAAAACAATTTCCATGGCATTAAGTTCAATGTCATGGCAATGCTTTCAAGAAATGAAGAATTTTCGCCTTTAACAAAGATTATTTTTTTATTTTTATGCCATGATCTAATAATTAATTTTAATTTCGACTTACATGATATATCCAGTTTGCGATGGAATATATCATGTTTCCATTTATTGTTTCTCATTTTTTTAAGAACGTAAGAGAAAATTGACATGTATTTAAGCATGTCATAATGATTTTTGCCTCAATAATTAGTTACAGATGTAAATCTCAGACGTTTAGCTTCCATTTTGTGGCATCTATTACTTACATTGGGATTTTTATAAATGAATTTATGAGTTTTCAAATTACACTTGTTTGATGAAATTTCTAATTTTTTTAAAACTTTTAAATGAAGAAAATTGAGACAAATCATTGATAAAGGAAATGCATTCTAGAAATTATAAGTCTTTTGACCCGCAAATTTATTTCAAACTTCTGATTATTTAATACATTAATTTTAGAATACTTATTGCGCCTTCATTTCATATAAGAGCACCTGGAATATATGTGTCTGAGAAATTTTTGCGTTTTCATTTGATTATTGGTTACATATTTAAGCTTAAAAAATTCCATTAAAGGGTGAACACGCTTACTGCTGCCCCGAATTTTTTAAAATACGTGTGAATAAGATGAACCATATTTAAAATCACAGCTTGATTTGTTAAATCAACGCTCTACCTTGAATTTGTTTGAAGGTTATCTTCCAATAACGTCACAATGCTGCTTTTTAATCCGATAATATTCCAGACCTCATTGTATAAATTTCTATTTCGTATAAACATGATATCACTTTTAACATTCACACTCATATTGAAACATTTGACACCGGACGAATTTTCAACTGATACTTCCAAAGATATTTGCATATCGCCACCAGACTTCAGTTGTTATACTTAAAAGTTTTAATTTTTCTTAAATCATTTAAACCTTAATCATTAAACATTTTATAAAATTTTCTAAAAATAAGAACACCAGATATAGGACTACATGCTATTATGCGCTAAATAACAACTAACCTAATACAATCTAACGACATTTCTAATTTGATATATTTTAATCTACAACTGAATTTTATTTAACTTCAGGATGGAATTTCCATATCGATTTTTCACTCACTTCCGCATGAACAAGAATCCTGAAATTTTGTACATTTGTTTGTTGTCATTTTCAATGTAATATTGTAATATCTGCGAAACTTAACAATCAATAAATCACTGAGTTTTATTCTTTAACTTTCTTGAGTTTGTGAATTTCTCGCTGAGTTTCTCGCTGATTCATTTCGTCCAAAATTACATTTAATTCTACGATTTTTGCTTAAAACTACTAACTACATTTAAAATAACTTCTATCTCATTGTCTTTTTGGGTAAATGCGTCTGTAGAGAGACCGAATGACATATATATTTCTGGAGATGAATTTTGCCTTTAGGGTGTCAAATCACTGACCGATTGAGTCCAACATTAGATAAATATATACAATACTAGTGATAAATTTATGAGACCGGGATTAGTTGCCACATGAGACACCAAAAGAGGAGCGTTCTATTTTGGGACAATGTCATCTCGACTTTCCAACATCGAACTTTGTCTGAAAATACGGAGGGCCAATTTTATGTTAACCACTTCAGAAATGATATAAGCTGTAATCACTAAATGGGTCTATATTTTTATATTTTAAAATATTCACGAATAATATCATTTATATATAAACGAGGAAAAGCCCTTGAAAAATTATGGTCACTATGACATTTCTTCTATAGTGAAATAGGCTCTGCCATATGAATAAGATTATGTTTAGATGTTAAGTTACGAAGATGTTTCTTCTCAACTGGAAGTGAGCCATTTTGGGCAATGAGAGCTTCCAGCCATGGCTGAGTGTCCGATACAAACGGAGGTCCTTTCGTTTCAAAAGAAAGTCTTATTATATCACTAGCAAGTCTTTCAGTGACTTCAACAGAAGAAGAAAGAAGAGATTCATGTCAATCTACAAGAAATAAAGCTGTTTTCAGAAGCTGATGATAAGAAAGTTATCAAAGCAAAATCCATTAGTGAATTTCATTTTAACAGATTCATTGGTAAAAAACTTATTCTCAAATCGAAGCCACAAGACAAGAAACTATGGAAAGAAAACTATCACATACCATAAGAAAAATAGCATGAACTCAAACAAATTATAGAAGGAAAAAGGGCTTTTTAACAGGCGTCTTTTGACAAACGGGTCCACAATTGATGCTTCATAATATTTTCTGAACCTTTCTCAGATATAGGCTAGAGTCAAAGTTGCAATTTGGAGTAGGTTCACAATTATAGTGTTAACATTCACAAATTTTATACTTGAAAAAATTGAAAATCAGGCAATAATCATAAGGACTGCTCATCAGAATAGTTTATAAAATCACATGTTATGAATAAAGTTCATATACCTATTACTATTTTATAAAAATTATTAAATAATAAAGCCTAATAATATTTGCTTTTATTGCTAACATATGGTGAGAAAATAGTCCCATATAGTGTAATAACATGCCACAGGGCAAGTTGTTATGACATATAAAGTGTATAAAACGGTTAATACTGTTGAATTATGATTTTCTAATCACTTTTTAAAAATATGAATCTCCAATAAATACATTAAGTTTTAAAGTGTGCTCAGTAAAAGTAATGGTAATATATTCTTTTTAAAAAATCTTGAATGAAAACGTAACAGCTAGCCCAGGTATCACCTGCTTAATTTCATCCATCTAGCTATTGGCATTTCTGAGTTATGCTATCCACAGAGTTAAGAATGGACAAATATTCAGACTTCCTATGATCAAATTTTGTTTAAAGTTTGATTAAAAAAATTACAAATATAAAAGGAAGGTTACGTACCAAATTTCATATTTGTCCCTCGTGACAGGTTCGAGTTAATGGCTCACAGAGAGATAAAATTCTTTCAGAAATTTTTTTTCTGAGTCAGAAAGGCCTAAATTGTCATCAAAATTCTGAGATCGAATTATTTGACATTACCATATTTCTTCTTTCTTCGCTTCAGATAAGATAAAGTGAAAATGATATTCATTTTTTTTTTACTTTTTCAGTGAGTTTTATTTAAATTTGATTTTCGACAGATTCTTAAAAAAACTGATTCTTACATTCCTTCTTTTGAAATATCATTAGTATGATATTTACTTATTTACGTTCTGAAGTCGCCTTTATGTTTGCGATATTCAGTATCTTTGCTTGATAAGACCTGCCAACACACCCAATACATTTTCTGGTATTGAAAAGAACGCTCTCTATTCATGTAGGAAAAATACTTTTCACTCTGTCCGGTTTTTTTCTCTAGGAATGGAAATGACCTTTTTTTCCCATTCCCTCAGTGTATTTTTTGCTTTTATTCAAAGAAGGAAATCAATATTTGTCGAGATTTATAGTTGAAAAAGAAGTGATTTGACTTCAGCTACATTTCTTTAACCAATGCATCGATTCATTCCACAAAGATTTCATTCAAGTTAGAGATTGCTATGAAAATTTAAATAAGTATATTTTTACAAACCAAAATTGAAGAAACAGATTTTTCCACAACTTTTCATATTCCTAGAACGTTGCAAGAAAAAAAACCCATAAAGCTGAGATAACTCTTCTCGACATTCTCATATAAGGACACAATATGACACTTTTTGGGTTATATATATTTTTAAATAGCTAAGAAAATGAAGTACACGTTTGGGATATATTTCCTTCGAGCTACACTTCCTTCTAAACTTTTACTCTTTTAATATAGAGACCATATACAGAATTTCATTTATGTAGCTTCTTATTTTCTTCAGCTATCGCATTCACAAAGACACAAAAATACAGACCGACAGACTGTCAAATCTTTGGCAGAATAGACTCACAATTTTACATAGATCTTCAAGTTCGGTGACAAAACCATGTACCAAACTGCATCTTGCTTTTATTGTTTATAAGTTATTACACAAGACAGCCAAGAATTCCCTTTTGGCGATTTATCCATAATTTTATAGAAAACTACAATTTTACTGTGGAGTTGTATCAAGGTTCATTTGTCTAATTAATTAAGTCTTTGAATAACATTTTCATAGAATTTCAGACGGCCACCGTTCATTTATTTTGATTGGAAGAAACTTTCAAAGGTCTGAAATCCAGAGATTTTTCAAGATCTGAAGTTCGGTTCTTCTTTTCTTTTGACCATTGCAAGATTTTAGCTTTGTACACTTCGTACATTATGAAGAAAATAATGTCAATTTTGAGTTAATGCACATAGATCTTGCTGAGTTGCTGAGTTAATGAAATAAGATCTACATGAGTAAAAAATGTCATAATTCTGTTTACGATATTTGTTGCTTGATCGCACAGATATCTCTGTTCGTTTCATTTGTTTCTATACCTTCAAGTATGCTCATTATACGCTTGACAATAAACTGAAAAACGTGTCTGTAAGAACTCAACTGAAGGCATATTTTTAAGGATTGTAAATGTTTTTTATCGGTATTTTATATGTTAAGGCTTCTTATAATTCTTATAATGCTTCTTGTAATAGCATAGTTTGAGAATTGAACTCTCTAGCAAATAGCAAATATTCTTTTTTAATGTGAAATAAACATTAATACTTTATTATTATCATTTATTTCAGTAATTCTAGCTAAGAATTTAAGAAAGCATAAAGATTGGAAAGGAATATATGGCAAAGAATTTTAGGATGGTTGATGCCAAAAATTCATTACTGCGTATGTAAATCAGAAAATAATAATCACATCCCTTTTTATTTAATATTTAGTAAAATATAATTTAATAATAAATATGTTTCAAAAGGTCAACTTTTTTAGCTCAATAGAATTGAAAACATATACAAAATTTTAAATTATATAAATATTTTTTGATCTTACGAATGCCATTAATTGCCTAATTCCTTAGCCCAATTTATTTATATTAACGTCTCCTTTTTGGAGGTTTAAAGGGATTATTTTTGGGATACCCCTTATAATTTTGAACCATGGCCAAATTACAAAACTTACACCTGATCGAAATGCCCTTTTACTCAAATTTCCCACCAATGCAGCAGGAGTATATTTAATCATCAGCGGATTAAGCGTACACACATCCCATACAGATGGCGTATTGTTTCGTGAAATCATGCTATAATCTGGCCACGTGCTGGAAAATGCTCTAATCTGGTCAAGTGCTGGAAATTGCTATAATCTGGCCATGTACCTGAGACTTTGCAAATAAGCCAGCACAGCCTCTTTCCTTAGTTTCATCGTGCATTGAGGGGTAAATTCAGGTGGAACAATTACATGATAACAGCATATGTCATCTAGCATCTAACTGTATGTATTTTGTGTTAAACTGTATATGTTTTTAATATATACCGTTTGATTCAGCTAGATATGCAATTAATTATGCAAACTGATGATGTATATTGTGAGAAAAGATTATTCCAAAACGACATAATGAAGAGAATTTAATTGATGCCATTCTCAAGACAAATGTAATAACACGAGGTATCTAACATCTACTACATATAAGCTTTTCACATGTAATTTGGCACTAGAAGACGTAATGACTTGATACCAATATTACTTGAGTTGAAAATGACTTCATCACTTTTTATAATACAGTTCAAACCGTGTTATTCCTCCTTTTTACTTTCTTGTACGCCAACTATAAAAAGAAAAGAACTGTAACTTCAAAAAATTAGAACTCTAAATTTTGACGCATCTCCATGTTTTAGACCTCTCTGAATCCGAAAACCTAATTTTTGAAGTCATGTCAGTCTGCCTGTCAATGAACACGATAACTCAAACACTCTTTGAGCTAGAAGGATAGATTGGCACATGATATCTACTCCAAATACGTAGATTTCTATCAAAATTTGAACAAAATCCATTTAGAGGAAATACGTATGCCCAGCTATAAGTTATCCCGATAATTGCAAAGCGAAAAGAGCTAGATAAATAAAATTTGGAGTACAGATTTAACATCTAAAGTTAGCTGTTTGTCAAATTTGAAATCAACTTGTCAAGAGACTGACTGTATGTTCGGTCTATACTTTTTTCATGCAAACGCTATACTCAAAAATGTAATTATTTAAATATGTGAAATTTGGTATATGATTTTGTGATTTAAATGTCAGTTTTTCGTCAAATTTCGGTTTGAATCGATCGGAAAAAGAGGAGTCCAAAGGATACATTGACTTTTCTGGTAATTTTGCATGAACCCTATCTCAGTCACTAATCGCCACAAACAATATTGCCAAGGATTGTCCATCAAACAAATTCGATTAATAATAAAGAAATACATTTAATAGAGAGATTGTGGAAATATATCGGGGACGACTCCCGGGGATTTTATTTTATTCTGAATATACTGTTATAAAACTTGATATACCAATATCAGCTGAGTATAGATAAGTGAATAAAATGCATCGGTTGAAAGATTTTTATTCTACACATAAAATTATGTTTCCTAGTTTCATAACAAAAAAAAAACAATTGAAATTACAGATTTCTGGGTCAAAGATCTTTTGTGAGTTTAAAATAAATATTTTACAAACAGGTCGAAAGAAGGAGACATAGAAATCGTGTTTGTATTGACATTGGAGAAGAGAAAAGTCGGCAAACACCACTTGACAAGTGCAGCGCCATTTGAGAAATTGTCAAAATTGAGTTTTCGTGACAGAAGGAAAAAGGATACTGCTGAAACGGTTGAGTAATTGTGACAGGTAAAGTGGTAGTCATGCTTGCTTGCTTTTATCGATCGAACTTCATTATCATATCGATATTTTCCTAATCGATAACTAAGTCTTATGGTTGAGTATGGATAAATTATAAAAAAGTTAACCACAGAGTCTTTTAGTAAAGAGTTGGTTGCTGGATTATTTAAGTCTGAATATATGTTTCTAGTTCTTTTGTTGATAGTAATTTTTTTTTAAGTTAAAAGAAAAGATAGTCAAGGAAGTTTAAAACAAATGTAAGATATTTGATGTAATCTTACTCAGTACAGAAATGGAATAGAAAAAGCATTTTGATCCTGAGTACTTTGAAAAAACATTTTAACCCCTTTATTATTGTCCAGTGGGATCCATAATCATTTATTTCTATCTTTTTAAAGAATTTGAAATTTTTATTATAAGTTACTGAAATTATAGATAAAATTTTACTTGCAGATAAAAAAATATTGAAAATTGGCTAATTCGATTGCGCCAGAAATTCAAATGATGTCAAATTACTTCAACAAGAGAAAATGACAGTTTTTAAGCAAAAATTGTGTGTGAAGGTTTACTAGTATGTAACGACTTGAATAAATAGCTCAAAAATGATATATAAACAGTAATTTTGATAGATAAATTTAATTAATTCATTCTTAATGTTAAATTTTGAAAAATGCAATGTATAAGTAAAGAGTTACAATAAATGGAAAGCATACTGAATGCTGAATGTAATTATTATACAATAAAGCTGTATAATACAAAGCATGATTCGCAACAAATATGCATTTTACAGAAGGAGAGCTCTCAGTTACTATTTTCTGATTACTGAGCCATATAATACTGACATACATAAGTGATTAGTAGAAGCAATTTAAAAATAAAACCAATTTCATACAATTTTCCGTTTTTAATTGGAATCAACCAAAATACAGATGTTATTTAAACATTATATCCATAAGCAATTCAATGAACCAGAGAATAAAATTCGAGTCATCTAATTAAAAACTTCGAATTAGTGAAGTTCTACTTAAATTCATAACAAAAATAGCCGGCGGGGATGATATTCCGGAAACATTCTCGCATATTCTCCATAAAGTTCTTTATCTCCTTCCACTCGCATAAAATTGTGAACTTTCGATAAGGCACGAATATTTAGCATGTTATTGCGCAACAATAGTTACGGAAGCAGATCTTTGTCGAAAAATCTAGAATTTTTATTGGATATGTATTGTGAAGGTCTTTTTCTCGACCGATTGAAACCAAAATTTGACACGGAACTACAGTTGTTGTCACAAGATCATGCATTTATGAATTATTGCGTTCACTCGTATGCGAAAGCACAGACCATCAGAAGATCAAAGTTTCGACACATTTAGCTTGAAATTTGAGAAGAATCTACATTTTAGATGTCAAACCTGTACAACTAATTTCATCTGTGTAACTCTCTACGTCTTGTAATTATTGAGTTCACTTTTACTTACACTGATAGACAGACAGATTGACCCTGGATGGACTTCTTTCGAAATTGACAGAAATCCGCAAATTTGGTGAAAAGATCGTATTAAGAATTTCAACCGCCTAGCTCAATGGATTTTTGAATTATAGGGCTCACAGACATACATAATTCAAAAAATTTAATTTTCGTTCTCAAGGGGATCTGAACCGTTTAGATTCGTCAAAATCTTAGGTTCGAATTTTTTGACGATGAGCCTATTTTATACTTTAATGCTATCTGCTTAAAAATTTTAAGGGTTTTCACTGACCCCTGATCAATGAATTTATCTGAAAATATGAAAAGACTAAATGAAACAACTGTGACATATTGTGAAATCTATTTGCACACGAAGTTTTCTCATAGGAGAATCAAAAATGAAAATGAATGATGAATATTAAGACAACGTTCATCACGAAATGACATGAAAATAACACTTTCAGTCTTAGGGATAACAACTGCCTAGCAGTATTCCATAAATTATTACGGAAACACAAATATGCAATAAAAAATATCACACAAATAAATCATATACGCCATTTCAATATATGTTATTTCCCACAGAGCCCTGACGTGATTAGTTATAACGCCCTATTCAATCTTCTTCAAAATACCAAGAGTTTTCATTGAATTTATGTCAAAATACGAATAGAATAAATGAATTATCTGTGACATGTTTGAAAATATATTTGTATATAATGTTTATTTATGGAGAATTTAAAAAGCTACTGAATGATTTATGAATGTTAAAACATCATTTATCACGAAATATCATTTAAATAGTAGTCTCATTGTATAACAACAAATAAACAATAATTCAGAAATTATTATGAGTGCGCTAAACAGCTGTAAAAAATTCCTCAGGAGTAAGTAATTCATAGACACCATCGCAACATATATTCTACCGATAGCTTCAAAATCCTAACATGAATTGATAAAACGCCATAAAACCATCTGGAAACACAATTAATAGTTTTAATTTCGAGTCTAAATAAGTGTTTATTAAAGGACTAGCCACTGCTGTGCTCAAAAATATATATGCAACTGATTCTTTTATAGGAGGATTAGTATAGCAACTAAATGAATGATCTTCATTAAAACTTCCTTTATCTCAAAATTTCATGAAAAAGAACGGCTTCAAAGTTTAATATATAGCAACTGATGAGAAATTATGTATAGCAATTTACCACCAAGAATTATAACAGGAGTACCAAACAACAATAAAAATATGCCATTAAATTTATTCATGTGTGTCTTTTCAATATATGTTGTTGAGTTGCAAGATAGTTCTAAAATGCATCAAAATAAAATAGAAATGACAAAATGTTCAACAGAAAATAGTACCCACTGTAAAAATCCTTTTTTATATAATCGCTACTTATTCTGTCAAATGAAGAATTTTTTTCTTTTGCGTGCAGTAAAAGCTGGAGTGTTGTATGTAGGCGTTAATTCTTTTATCGTACTTTACATAGCATGCTTTCGGAACGTTAGCAAGTACAGATTGCTCTGCTAAAAAGTGGTTATCCAATTATAATGAGAAATGATCGCGCCGAAATAATTTGCAAGTGAGAAAGTAGCATGCGATTCAGTTCCTGAATAGCTTACAGAATTTTAATAACTTCCTGTTTCTAGTTTTAAATCCCTACCGATTTACTACATTAGTAAGTAGGAAGTATTTCTTTTTGCTGTACAAAACAATTAATAAAGCCATCACACTAAAGTTATTTAATTAAAATACATGAATAATTATAATTCAGTTCAGTAGTCAGTGCAGTTATCCTGAATGATGATATTGCCACGTATATCCTTAATAATATACTTCATTCACATTCTACATAACTCGAAATTTAAGTTCTTTTAAATATCATCAAGGAATAGACTGGTTTATTTACTCAAGCTTAGACGCTGGTTAAAAGTTTGGGTTTAGCGTCCATTATATATTGTGGTATTTGACTAATTCAAATGTTTTTCATAAGAAATTTTTGGTACCATAAATATTCTGTAAAAATAATTTTAAAAAGTGGTTTATAGTTTGAAAATAATAGTAAAAAGTATAAACAATTAAAAAAAAGTTTTTATTTAAAAATTAATTTCGTTATTTAAATACAGACGTACCGTTGTCGCTCAGAGATGGTAGCGAATTATTTATAAGGCCTGTATTTCCCTCCAAAACTTTACTGCCTTACAATGCATTCTATCACAAAAATATAAATTATTTCGTTATTTTTTTTAAAAACACAATGAGCATATTTGTTCAAAATTAAGATGTTAATTTTGAAGTTTTATTGTACAATTGTTGTATAAAATTCTAAATATTTTTTATTTAATAAAATTATTAAAAGAAATTCTTGTTTCAAAATTATTGAAAAATTTTAATCGTAATAATAATACCTTTATTAATGAAAATACATTCTGTTTAATCAATATCTTACAATATTTAACGCACTGTTTATTGTTATCAATACAGATTCTACAAGTTAAAAATGAATATTTAAGATTTATTTTAACTTAATAGTTAATCCTTATATAACTGTATTCATATTTATATCCATTTTTTTAACTTCCACTTTTTGGAAAACAGAATTTAAATTGTCACCATATCAGCTTCGAATGAATCAAGTTATTCTATATTGTAGAAAAAAAACTGAGAGTTTTGCTGAAGAACTAAAAAAATTATTTTTAGCTATAAATTTACTTACCCTACGGTAATTTATTCGCACAACAATAGTTGATATGAAAATACTTGATAAATTCTAAGATGATTAGTAAAAAGACTATTTTTGGTTATTGTGAGAACTTACCTGTGGTGTTCAAAATTAGACCTCGTTGAAAGAAAATAAATTTTAGAAAAACAATGCATTATATATGATTTAAAATAATGTTCTTATAACCAAATAACCTTCTTATGAACTAATTTCACACATACACTTTATATATGTCAAACACAAAACATAATACAGAAGAAAGGTTAAAACCTTTAGGTCAATATTCTAGAGTTTAAAACTATTTTATGGAGCTTAGAACTATCTGTAAAAAATACTTTTTACGAAAAGAATATGTTTTAAGCCTTGGTAAAATAAAAAAATAAAAACAAAAAGGATTAATACAAGTACATATAGATAATATTAAATTTGTTATTATTCGATGCCAATTCGTTCGAAAAATTAAATCTAAATTTACTGAAATGATTTAAACGGTCACCGTTTCAATTTCTAGTAATCGAAAATAAAAAATGAAATACATTTTAAGTGTTTTAATGAAGTTAAAATCTTCCTCTATTAATTAATATTTATTTATCCCAATTATTGATCAATTTACTACATTAATTTTTCTATAAAATGTAATTTGTATTATTTAATTCACTTTAGTTAATCAAAATGAGAAGAAATATGTACCGGAGATTTACTATAGTTCGACAGTTTCTAATTTGAATTTAAATTTACAAACAAGACATTTAATTATATCAATTAGTTATCAGAGTTTAAGCATTTTTAAGTACATTATAGTAGCATTTACGAAAAATATGCGAACTGCAAATTTTAGAGTACTTTATTAATAAGACCAATTAATACTACTGATTCATTAATATTAAATACAAAATTGTAAAATAATGTTCCACTAAATTCAAATTTCAAAAATCACTTTATTTTAAAAAGTAGCAGATTTTTATTGGTAGTTTATTGTAACAATTATTTTAAAACGCGACATAGTAAAATTATTTTCAAAAATCGCTTTTTTTTTCGAAAAATTAGCTCATAATATGCGATTTTTCCTAACCATATCGATAAAGGCTTTACTGTTTTGTGGAATCATAGAAACGTACAATAAAGATCAAACTTACCCTTCTTTATGAAATTTTCTGCTAAAAATTAACTTTCCATTTGTTATGACCATTTTTATGTCGAAAAGAAAAAGGCATTGCACTTGTTTGTAACGCTCCTGCAAAAAATAAAAGGCATAATTTTCAAAATACTTCAAAATGAAATAAAATGGCCAAAATAATTTCTTTTATAAGATTGATCCAAATGAAAAAAAGACTACGGCTATATATAAATGATATTTTAATTGTGGTTCCTTTGTGACATGGTATCTACACATAATTGTAAGTAACATTAATCTATTGATAGTGGACAGTCCTTTCTCATAATTAAAAAAGGACTGGGTGGATTAAGCATAAAAACTTTCGGGTGGCAGAACGGATCCAGTTTCCATGCACTTCTTTAAGAAAGGTAAACCCCTAAGCTCTGATCGTTTTAAAAAGTTGAAAGAAGTGGCAGTATCGTGAGGAGATATCAGATTATATGCAGGTCGTTTGAGGACTTGCAATAGAAATTTTTATGAGTAAATGCAGGGTTTTCTTAACCATGTGGTGATAACCTACAGCAGCATTATCCGTTTAATTAACTTGCTCTTGTCCTTGCTATAAATTACCTGTAAAAGCCTCAGCAGCGTGTTGTTGCGCAGTTGAGAGATTTGTAGAGATCTATCTTTGTCGCAAAAGATAATGTGCATCAAGATTTATCGTTTCTTATTTTTTATGGGGGGAGAGGCCCTGAGATACAGAATGCCACAACTCAACGCTTTATTGACGTATATATTAACCTACTACAATTAGATACGTCGTTACACTAAAAGCATCTTCCCATTTGGCCAAGCATAATAGATTTTAAAATATTTATTTGTAATAAACAGGCTTGCACATTTTAAAATATTTTGAAGTTCATAAATATATATCCATACATATATCCAGTATTCATAAGCATATATCCATGTCCTTAATGCTTATGACAATAATGTCCTGTTTTATTTAATAAATTCTCTATTTTTTATTTTTTATATGGTGGAGAAATAAAAGCTAGATATTTTGAAAAAATAGGTTTATTCACATATATTACACTTCCAAATTAACTATACTCACACCTATCATAGAAAATTGGATATTTTAAGATCCGAGAAATACGGTTGTTAAGTTACATCAATCAGGCAGTGGTTTAGATACTGATTGAGAAGAAGTTACCCCTTTCCATTTTCTCGTATCCATACAAATATATAAATACAAAGAAACAAACAAAAAAAAATAATCAAACCATTTAAAAAATTCGCGATTTAGTTAAAAACAATACATAAGGATAAATGATACTCGTTTATAAATTTCAAGGTAACAGGACAGTTTCTAATGGTCATTTCGATTTTTCTTTCTAAATGCAATTTTTTTTTATCTAATCAAATAAACCTTCATTAATTTGTAAGCAAGACTCTTAGAGAGTCATGAGGAAAGCCAGTAAGGAAGTCAGAATTTTATCAAGCCTCGGGGTATTTTTAAATGTAAGCTTCTACCGACAATTTTAAAATCGCATGAAAATATCTAAAACTTTAATAATTCAAAAATACAACAAACTAACGTACAATATCTACAATTTTCTGTTGATTGTTTATTCATGTGGATGTGAGAGGTATAACTAAGAACACAGCAGGATATCAAAATGAAATTTAACATGTCATTTTGGCACCACAGTTACGGATCTGGATCAAACTTAACTGGTCAAAGGGATGCGGTACAAAATTCGAAGTCGCCTTTTTTCACTACATTACTAGAGACACTTCATATCGTGGAAATACAAAAAAGGAGAGCGAAAACGCTCATTTTGGTTTCACTAAAAGTGTACCATGCATATAAAAAGAATCGAGATACAAAACTGAAGCGAAGTAGCAGCGTTACTAAAGAAATTTTGTGCTTATGATTGCAGTAACAAAAATTCAATCAAAAATAAATTTATTTTTATTCAAATGAAGGTTAAGAAATAAATTTTTTCTTATTAAAGGCAAATTAAAAAACTAAGCAGCTATTTTTAAATAAAGTTTGAAGCAATTGAAAAACTAGAGTCTAAGTATTTAAGACAAGGTACGGCTGAGGAATAAGAGGAAGAAGGTCATGGATTCTATTTTATCTGCGCTCACAAGCATTATTAGCGAACTGGTTCAACCAATGTGTGACTGAAGGGTAAATTTATAGCGATTAGATATTATCCTAGTTTTCTTCAAAGCGAAACAGAAATATGGTCCACTTTCCTCTGAAAATTCAATTAGGAAATCAATCTACCCATCTAAACTGGAGTTTAACTCAACTCCAGCTTAGCTCAGACTTCTAACTCAGTTAATATCTAGGTATTTGAAGTTAATTTGATCTATAATAGATTTTGTACTGTTATTTGTTATGAATCCTTAGCTGGATATACTAACAGATTGGAATTTGTCGATAATAATGTCTATTTTATACATCAAAACTCTATCACAGAACATCGCTTCGTATTTCGTTAAAAATTATTCTGAATGTAATTTATTTTCTTTAACACTGCTATTAATTTTAATAATATCATATATCGAAACCTCTTATAAAATAACAAAAAGTTAGTTTAATATGGAATTGCATGGTAATGGATATATCATTTTTGTTTTAGCAGATAAAACGGTTTTGGGTGAAACATTCTTAACAGCCACAAATTAAAATATATAGTAAAAGTAATTCTATCCCTTTATCGTCTCTATTTGCAACCATTTCGCCACAGGCACTAAAACTATAATATTTTTCTATTTCTCCACATCATTTCACAGTCTGCAAAGTGCTCATTACACGGTAGTTACAATAGCGTATTTTTAAGATAAATTCTTAGCAACAGAAACACTTAATTTAGAAAGTAAAACACTAATTAAGGCAAAAATACAAACGTACGATCTCCTTAATTATCTTCAACGTGATTGTCAACAAAGGAGAAAATTAAATGAATGTTTGCGTTGTAAGAAGGTGAATTAAAGATAAGATCTTACCTATACAAGAAAGAAGAAATCTATCTTGAGCTATAAAAAATAAAGATGGAACAAGCAAAAAAGGACACCGGAAGTTAATTATTATTCCTTCAACGCAAACTTTCTTCTCTATTTTTGCTCCCATTTCTTCCGTTTTGTATCCTTTTAAAGCTAATTGAAGTGAAGTGTCCTACATAGTCTAGGGAAATTCTTGGGTTAGTCAAGAATATTCTAGCAGAATTTTAAGTAGAAAAATTGCGTGTCTGGAGAAAGAGGGAAAGACATGTTAAGATTACGTTCCGAAAGTCACGTGATTGTCTTGTTCACTCTTTTATCTGCCAAAAACTCTGTTTTCTATCTTGGCCTAATTAATAAAATTGATAGGAGAATAAGGCGAGTTTCCTTCTGCATATTTTAATTTTGGATAAAAATAGTCTTTCATATGGCTGGCTGCATTACAGTTTGATTAATTTTTTGTCGATGAAAGAATAATGTAAGGAATGAAATTTGTTTTAAATTATTGACAATTTATTTTTGTAAATTATTATTCAGAACTTTATAAAATTAATGGAATAAATTTCACTTCAGTTTAGAATTAACGATGCATAAACATTGTAAAGTGGAGGACAAATGTAGATTAGGAAAACTCTTTCTTGACTTTTTATTATTTTGTAAAGCAGGTTCAAAGGTTCAAAATATTTAAAACCACTGCTTTGGATATACTAAAAATAATATTTCAATATAAAAAAAGCTATCAGCAATGGGAAACTTTATAAAATTAATGGAATAAATTTCACTTCAGTTTAGAATTAACGATGCATAAATATTGCAAAGTGGAGGACAAATGTAAATTAGGAAAACTCTTTCTTGACTTTTTATTATTTTGTAAAGCAGGTTCAAAGGTTCAAAATATTTAAAACCACTGCTTTGGATATACTAAAAAATAATATTTCAATATAAAAAAAGCTATCAGCAATGGGAAACGTATAAAAAATGCCGATTTTTTAAAAAAGTATTCCATTAAAATTATGTAACGCAGCATATTTGAAGATTTAATGTAAGCGTGGTTAAATGCAGTTCCGGTGAGATTTTCGGGACTACATTGCTCACGTTCTCCTATACTAAACATACAGAGATAAAATATTGCAAACTTCGAACGATAAGACCTCGACATTGTAATGAATATGCAACTTCCCTGGTTCTGTAAAATTCATTTTTGGAATAATGTCTGTGTATTTAAACGTAAACATAATGATTAAACATCTAGACGAATGACATTTGTATACGGCCTTTACATAAAATTGTAAACTTGGAATGAAATCCAGCTAAGGGAAATTGATCCGTCTGCCTTTCCATGTGATCAAGATAACAAAAAAGAACAATGAAAACTGATGAATTTAAGCACATGGTTTTTACCACCAACATTGTTGAGGTACGTTAAACGTTGAAAAAATCTGCCTGTGCGTTGATTATTTGTTGGTTTGTCAGCATATGTACGAGAATGTGATAACTAAATTGCATCACCAGGTATAGAAAGGAAATTCAGCAAGTGCTCTTGGTATCTTCATCAAATTTTGAATACAACCATTGAAAGGGAATAGCTTCAAATTCCATTATACAATTTTCTTTATTAAGCTTGATTTTCACCCTGCAAAATTATTTGTCATAAAATGCGGCACATTGAGTAAATATAAGAGACAGTTGAAAGAAGAACATTTTCGCTTTTTATGTTACGAGTAATTCTCAGCCTTTTTTAACTAATCAAGTTTATAAATATTTTGTAAGTAATCATTAACTTCGAATTCCATATTCTATTTTCTGCATTATGCTTCATTTCAATCCCACAAAACTTGTTAAAAAATGTGATATATTGACCAAGTATAAGAGACAGGCGAAAAGGGAACATTCACACCTTTTTATTATAATGTATTAGTATTTTTTTTAAGAATCAAGTTTATAAATATTTTACAAATAAGTTCTTACAGATGAATAAATGAAATGAAAATTTTAAAAGTATCTTAGCTACTGTTTCTACATTAATTACTTTTATCATCTAATTCTTCTTTAAACTAATTTTTTTTAAATCGTAAAATATCCTTGATTCCAGCATTATGTCTCTGTATTCCAGATCACATGATGAAAAACTATTTGCACATCATAATCATCCTAGCGAATTGCCGATTACTACTTAAAATTTCTTTTTCTTTCTCAGGTAATATTCTTTACTTAAGTAAACTGTGTATGATACTTAACACATTATGAACGCTATTATTATGTGAAAATTATTGTGCTTTGCAGCTATAGAAGCAATAATTAAGGATTGGAAATTATAGGCTAACGCCCAAACTCTCCCGATTCCTGCTCTACCAATGACTATGTTAAAGTTCATTTAGTGTTTTGAAACGTATCTACATTACAAGATGGAAATAAAAATAATCCATTATTATGCACTTAATGTTTTGATGGGAACTAAATCAAAATCAAATTATTTCATTAAAATTTTCAAATATTTTGAAATAAGATCTAATTTAATATTTGAAAACTTGTGTCTTGAGAAATTTGATTAAAAAGGAAGTATGCGAATATTTTGAGTTACTTCTGAAATGAAAATATAATATCGCTCAGTTTCTTTTCGTGAAATGAATTTAAATAGTAAATTAATGTTCTGAGATGTAAATAAATAGCTAAAAAAAGATTTCCCTTATCAAAATTGTAGTAGAAAGCAAATGGATATCAAGTTAGTGGCGAATTGAGTGAACAAGTATGAACCGAAATAATTTCTAATTCGTCCATCAAGCTTATTGCACTTTTGATTCAACGCGATCTCGTGAAGTGAGTTATGAGAAGTAGACCAGTGCATTTACAACAGAAAAATTTCAAACAAATTTGATAGAAGTCTATAACTTCAAAGTAAGGAACCCACTTCAAATTTCCTTCATCGAGCTTTATAAGTATTAAAGTTATTATGTTCATAAAAAAATAAGCATCATTCCAAAAATGCTGTTTTTTGGTGTCGAGGCTGTCTAAAAGTAACAGTTTCCTCAAAATATCAAGGTGAAATTGGATGAAATTTGCATTTTTTTTTTTTTTATTTCAATGCTTTTTTTAATAGAAAATAAGGATTCCCACTTCCCTTCTCATTAAAGTAAAAAAATTACGAACATTGCTGAAATATTTATCTGAATATTTGAAATATTTATCTGCTGAATATTATCTTTATAATAATCTGGGAATGTCTGATTCTGGCTGAAGAACATTTTTTAAACATGAAATTTTCTCTTAAGATATTCGCCTACGTTGAAAACCATTTTTGATTGCAAACCACAAATGTTTTAAAGTATTATCTGCTCCTTTATCTTCTCAAAACCATCTTTGTTTTGTATCTACAATAATTGGAAATGAAATTAAAGGCATTAAAAGCTGAAAATAAAACTGTAAGTACTATAAATAAGCATTTTCCTTATTTTTATTGTTATTTAAAAAATATCATCTTTTCCTATTTCTCTCTTTTTACCCTTTATTATATATTATTTTGGAATATTTTCAGTATAAATTTCTGTGTTTTTGATAAAATTAGGACATTACTAAAGTATTTTGATTTTCCACTGAGGCAGAGATTTTTCAGAATAAACGTATGAAAAGTATTTAAACCGCACATATGAGAAATATGAATCGATAACAGTCTTTTCCTGTGGGAACCCAGGGATATAATCCTCCAATTCAATAAAAAGTTAGTGCTATTTTATTAATATATCAATTCTCAGAATAAATTTAAATCGTTGGTTTAATTTATCTTCGTTTAAATGACTGTTTTAAATTCCCTCGATCCTATGGCATTTTATGCTCCGAGCAATTCTCCCATTTCTAACACCGCTCTCTTGATTTCTTTTCATTAATATTCTTCAAACTCCATTGAGGATGAATGAGCATTAAATTCTACCTCAAAGCTCTTTCCATTCCGGTTGTTTATGAGGAACAACAATACCTATTTATCAGAAATTACAGAATCCTAAGAATTCAATAATTACTTTGAAATAGCGATATCTTTTAATGGCATTTTGACTGGAATTTATGCTTGCAAATTCCGACTTTAAAATTAATTTAATGTTTCCTAGATCATTTATACGCAAAATTTTGTCATTAATTAAGTTATGCTGAAACGTCTGCAAATGTATAAAATATAAGAATTACCGTAATCTTTATAGTATAGTGATCAAAGCTATAATTCATTATGGAGCTAAATCATCTTTTATACCTCATGAAACACCATTTTACGATAACAAAACAGATTGATTTTCTGATGCTCTCTGATATTAAATGAATTCCTTAGCATTTATTTTACTAGAGAACTGAGTCAGCATCATAATTTCCATGGCATCTTGCTATAAAATCAGTCTGATTATTAACTATTATATGATGTCAGAAACCGCATCCGCATATCATTTTTTTCCATTTCGTAGCTTTAATCTTAGGTCTTGTTCTAAAATGGGCTACGCCTACTGAAATTTGGGATCTCTGACCAAATTATCCGGTAAGCACTAAATGAAAATTTTTCAACTGTCTTTCCGAGGGTTATTCAAGAAGAATATGCTATTCTTTATATTAACTTGAATCTTTTTATGAGAAAGTTTGAAAATATGTTAGGCTACTCTAATAAAAGCAAGATTTTACGTTAAAACCTGGCTGAAACAACAGTGGTTCACATATGAAAGTCCTTTATATTGCGTAAAACACGAATAACTCACAATTTAAAATATAAAAATCAGAACAGATATAAAAAGGAATACAGCTTATTAAATAATGAACATAGAAGCAAACTATGAAAAGCTTTATAAAGAAATTTGTTCAGAATTTAACAACAATGAATAAAATAATACTCTATATTTTCTCCAAAAATCAATTTTCCAACTTAGTCACCTTCTTAAAACGAATTAAATGAATCCGTTTTTTCAAATAGATGAATTTATTCAACTTTTCTTTACTAACTGACTAGAATTAGCATAATAAAATCGTATAAAGTAATGTTTGATTAGTAATCGAAATGATTAACAGATTCTTTTGATTAAAAAATGTTGGTCTCAACACAAATTCAAAGGTTTGAAGTTTGAAACCTAGCAGTAAATTCAAATGTCATTAATGGAAACAAATGATGAAAATCAATCTTTATCTTTCAACCAGCTTCATTAATTTCAGTTAATGTACCTTCAAACAAAATTATTATTTTTTACTTCCCCGAAATTCTAAAATTTTCTTACAATCAATTTTTTCAAACAAAAGTTTTCTTAAAATAATATCTTATGTTTTTTTAAATGTATTAAAAACCTTTCTCATCTTTCGCACAAGGGTCTATTCAGCTTTTTATAAATGATTACACGACGCAAATAATGATACAATGTTTTATTGTCATGTTAAAAAGATTTTATTAATAATTCAAACGGATTCTACAAAAATGTTATTCTACGGATTATGGAAGGTAATGTAATTTAAATTTATTGTGTCATCTATAAGAAATAAATTTGTGTTTCTAAAATTTGTAATGATGCAAATTTCCTTTTTCGTACAATTCGCATCTTCTCTCCCGTACAGATTTTTTCATGGGCCTAAGAGTTTATGTAACTTGTCGATATAATTACTTATTAATTATTTTAACCTTATAATATATTTAAGCTGCACAATATCTTAAATTGTGTGATACAAAAATCAATCAAAACCTTTGACAGGATAGACCTTCGGATATAAATGTATCGAATTTGACGCGTAATTTTTTCTCCAGTAGTAGCTGCTCACTAAACAAGTTTTCATAGTTTTGGTAAGATCTTCAATTTCAAATGAATCGAACTATTATTGATTTAGTCGGCAACTTCGTGGAATGTTATTTTACTAAAGTAATTTTTACATCATTTAAAATCTGAAAAATTATATTCTCATTGACACCAATTATGTTACTAAGGTACAATTCTTTCTCCAGTTAAAAAAAAACTTTCAAAAATATTTTTATGCAAATTTACAAACACAGTCTTCATCGTTTCAGTTACAGCGTTTGTATAAATGCGCATTGCAAAGATTTAAAATAAAAATTTTGTGTGTACCTATCATAACTGTTATTCAGAATGCATTTTAAAATAATATTCATTTGGATGAATCAGGCCTCATCATGTTTTATACTATGGACTACATAAATAATATAGACTCCATTTTTATTTGAAAATTGAAAGAATTTTTGGAAGAAGTAAATTAGTAGTTTTTATCTTTAAGGACTGCTGATATGCAAATATAAAAATGGGTATATTTGACAATTTATTTAAAAGTGCAACAGACAGTAAAATAACAATAAATGTACAATTTTTACATTTAGCGATTAGGGCTATATTTATTAAACAAACAAATAAATATTTAAAGTGTTATATATATTAGCAATAAGAAGATTTTGGATTGTATTTCGGACCGTCGTTTTGTACTTTTTCGTACACGAAATGCATTGCATTGAAATCGTCTAAAAAAGCAACTTCGTGATTTTGATAATTCTCTATGTTTTAAGAACTCTGATTAAGAATTAAAAACTTACAGTTCCGTCCATGCACTCCGTGTGCATGTGAACACAATAAATTGAAATTAAACTCCAAATATAACAAGCTTGATAGCTCAAATTTGGTATATAGGTTCATCATCAGATTAAATCTGCGCCAATTTTTGAGCAAAATCCTCCGAAACAAAAAAAAAAAAAAAGTGAAATTTTGTCTGTCTATACGTCCTCCAGATGTTCGTGAACATCATAAATAAAAAAAAAACCGTAACGAACTTCATAGCGCAAATTCGCCATATATATAAATGTTTCATCAGACTATATTTCTGCCAAATGTTGGACGAAATCCACTGAAGTGTTGATATTCTTTGGGTCTGTCATTTTATGTAATCATCATTACTCAAAACAAAACAAACTGCCTATTTGATATTCGTTGTGAGGTCTTGATCCAAGCTAACACATCAGTACCAAATTTCGAAAGCAGTCAATCAAAGAGAAAAGGTACAAAATGCTTACCAGATTTTTGTGTCTTTAGTATATGAAATTGAGCATTAAATTCTGGCAAGCATCCCGGACAGTGGAGAGAAGGATAATCAAGCTAATTTTCTTTTAGATTGTACTGAGTATCGAAACAATGTCGTATTATTTATTATTATGTCGAGGAATTACTGTTTACTAAAGTTTTCAGGAAAAAGCCTAGACATATATAAATCCAAAAACTTATGCTGCAGGAATTAAAAAAAAATACAAATTGTGACTTAATGATAGCCACTACTCATACGGAAAATAAAAACAGCGTTCGAACAATCAAAAAAGTTTCAAATTCGCTTACTGAATAAACAGATTTGCTAATTAAACTTTGAAGCTATGTTGAGATAAGGATAAGCTTTTTAATTAAGAATCAGTGCAAGTAAAAATTATAAATCCTCTATAAGGAGAAAATCGCAGACAGATAGAATGGAAATTTCCTTTACTGTTACGATATGTGATGTATTATGTTTAACAAAAACAGGTTGTTCAATACAATATTATTTTGCAAATATTGAAAAACTAAAAATATAAATAAATTCTCGAAATGATAAAATAATAGGCATGTAACGTATCGGGATAATAATGCTCTTTATCTATTATATTTTGTTTAATTTAGTTGAGGGCATTTTTTTAGATAGAATCTTTCAAGGATGGTATTATTATTTTAAATTTTATCAGACCAGATAGAGACTCAAATAGTCCATAAATCCGTGATGATACATAAGGGCTGAAATCGGTGACATTAAAAATCACCATTAATATCAAATAAATAATTATTTCTATTTTTATCACCAGAATCAAAAAATGTGCAAAGAAGAATACTTAAAATCATGAAATATCGATTTTATCTCTTTTTACACGAATAAAGTAAACACTATTTTCAATGTTTAAATCTCTAAACGGGCTATAAAAGTACATTCATATTTTACCAAATTTTCGGCTATATTTCTACATGCACAGTAAAATAAAGATTTCATAAGTAACTAACTCATTTTTCGTCGTAAAAAGGAAATGACATTCATGAATATTTAAAAACTCACAAAGCGAGTTAAATCGATACCTATTTTGAAAATAAAAGTTAATTTTTGGAAAAAATACGATTCTAAATTCTATTTTTCCTCGTTTTGCAATGTGTTCCCCTTCCTCCTACCTATTTTGTAAATACTCTACCCTACCTATTTTGAAAATAAAAGTTAATTTTTGGTAAAAATATGATTCTAAATTCTATTTTTTCCTCGTTTTGCACTGTATTCCCCTTCTTCAGTAGCATACAGATATGGTACAATATTTTACGTCATCATAAAATTATCAGTATTAAATATTATACCGAATACCGAATAATATCGCATAATTTTGAACAATATTATACACTATCGAACACCGTGATGTATCTATATTCCTTATTAAAAAGCAAGGCTCAAAGCTCATTAGTGTTATTAATTTAACTGTGAGAAAGAAATAATAAATTGAAGGATTGAAGATTTGTTAGCCGAATAAACAAATTTATTAAGCCTAGCTTGCATTTAATTATTAACTGAATACATTATTTTCAATACCTTTATATGGTTTTTATGTTCTTTATATAGCTGAAAATTTCTGATTCAAATTATAACGATATGTATCTCTTAGAAACTGATAACTAAGCTTGTTCTCAATTTCCTGAAATTAACATTAACAATATTTTAAAATATCGCCCATAGGTTGATTTTATTTTGGTTAAGTTAAAATTAAAGATTGTTAAAAAAATGCTTGTTTTTTTTTAACTGGCATCATTAGAAAAATACGTTTATACCTCTGAGTTCTCAATGAGAGCAAGTGAATATTTTAAAGCCCTAAAATGAATTCAGGACATTATCTCTGTGTAATCTCTTCAATTTGTAAAGTAATATAAAAAATTTTCACTTTTTAAATATTTTTAAACACGTTATATTTGATACTTGCTGTTTTTTCTGAAGTGTTAACGTGCTATTAATGAACTATAATTGCTGTATATTTGTTGTTGATTAAAATTTATTATTATTAAATTCATAATTTTTTAAATTATAAAAATATTTCAATTATAATTACAATTAATTTACTTTCAAATATTTTAGAGTGTTTATTTATTAATTAAGAATTGTTTATTTAAAATTTTAAGTACTAAAAATGAATCTTAACTAGAACTTTTGACTTAAATACAATCGCGGTTTAGATCCACATTTTTCAACACATATTTTATTAGTTTAAATTCAGATTTTAATTTTATTTTCGTCAGATTTGAATTAATCAAATTCCATTACATTGCATTTATGATTTGCACTTCTAAGGAATTTATACGAGCTTTATTATTTGCATAAAGGAATCCCATTTAGAAATCATATTTTCAATAATTAGTAAATCGTTTTGTTTTCGTAACTAATTCTACACCCCCTCGGTTCTGATTATTTTGATGTTAAAATATCTACTTGCAACTGAATAAATTGGCAAACTATTTCTACCATAATCATATGAAGCCATTTGTCTCATGAATCCTAAACTCAATCTGATTAATAAACTTGTTGCTATAAAATAATTTTTTTTTAATTTTTAGTCTTTTAACAACTAAATATTATCTACTAATTTCCAAAACAGTCGCTTCATATTTTTGTAGAAAATAACTTATAAGTATTTTTGAATGAATTAAATAAAAATATTAGAAAAAAATAAAAAGAAAAGTGAAAAATCGACTTTTTAAATTTTTAGCAACGCAATACCCTTAATTCTTAAAATGTTGACAAAAATTTTATGGCATTTAAAGCTCAGTCTTAAATTAAACTTTTGTATGCTTGAATTTTATAGAAACACATATCAAAATTAACAGTTTATCCACTATGATTAATTAACAAGAAATAAAAGTTTGACTAAACATTTTCAATGTAAATTTTTAAGCAAATTGTCACCCATAGTATCAAAGAATTTGGAAATGGGATTTAAAATTATTGATGTAAAACCTCCATACGTTTCAAAACATTTAGTAAGCCATTTTGATGCAAATATGTATCATTGTTAAATGAATGATGCAGTGCGATAATAAATAAATAACATTAAAACTATAAAGAATTTTATACTTATCCATTTTATGCTTTTAAGGAAATTTTAAGAAATATTAAAAGATAATTTTTTGCTTCAAAAAAAAAAAAGAATCTGGTATATTGGTTTCAAATTATTTTTGTTTAATGAACGCATTTTAAAACTTACATTCTCATCAGATGAAGATAATTACGTTTTTTGTTTGTTTTTTCTTTTCGAAGAGAAAGAGAGAAAAAAAGGCGTTTGACTTAAAGGAGATAAATTCAACATGTGAAGGAAAGAGAGAAATAATTTTTTTTAGAAAAATTGAAAATCCTACAAGAAAATGAAAAACAGCTTAGGAGCAAGAGTTTTTGAAAACTTTTGAAAAAAATTAAAACAAAATAAATAATTATAATACACTTTCAAGCGAATAACTGCACTTCATTTAATAACTAGATTTCAGAAATAACTTGAAATTACAAAAAATTGCACAAATGCGTCATTATATGCTTTATTGATATAAAATAATCTATTTTCAGTAATATAAAATTATTTCTAAATGATTTATTACAATGTATATTTTCATGATAGAATTAAGACAAAAGGATTCATAATTCTGTTAAATGTGTTAAAATTCTGACGTAAGGCACTTACAACAGAAAAAACTGTTTTTCTCAATAAAACATTTTCTCAATAAACCATGCTTTATGAAAATTGTGCATGTGGTTGTACTTAGAAATAAAAAATAAAGAATTATTTTTCATGTTCAAAACGGTATGGCCATTAAGCGTAAAAATGCGTTATTTTGTTCAGGGTTAAAACAACTTTTTCCTTCATAACGTCATTACCATCGTAAAGCAACAATAAAGGTTTCATTTTAAACTTTTGGGAAAGGGTTATACAAGATTCTTATTTCATTAGCTTTAACCAAAATGTTTGAAAATGAAAATCATGAAAGGAAATTAATTTCATACTGATGTTTTGAAATTTAATTTGTTTAGTTTAAGAGATGTGTTTTATTGATCCTGAAATTTATCATCATTATAATATGACTGAGTTTATCATCACTTCAATGTGAAAAGGTAGCAATAGCTTTTAAAGGTGGAAAAATATCAATATTATATTAATATTAATAAAATATTTTAATAGTGTAATAAAAACATAATTAAATATCATATTAATAATTAAATTACTAATTTTATTTTAAAATAACTCTGTCAAATCCGTTTCTTATCCAATTGAATTAGTTTTTAATATCTCTGAAATATTACTTTGCTCACTTTGATTTCAGTTAAAACGTTTTTGCTTTGTTGTTATCATTTAACACCATTGCTATCTCTTTTAATTATTACTGATAAAATAGATTTTTAACAATGTTTCATATTTATTTGTGGTTCGGTCTACTTAAAACTGTTTTTAAAAGATAAATAAATATTTTATTATAACTTCTCAATACAGTATCAGGAAATATTACAATTTATTTATCCGTTATTGTTACGTTTTAACTATTATTATTAATATTAAGATAAATAAATATTTTATTATAACTTCTCAATACAGTATCAGGAAATATTACAATTTATTTATCCGTTATTGTTACGTTTTAACTATTATTATTAATATTACTTATCGGGAAATATTAGATATTTTAAACAGTCTCTCATTTCAGTCAGATAAAGGTTTAATATAATAAATGTAGAACGTATGTTTTTCAAATTTCTTTGTGACTGAATCACCAATTTCAAATCAAAAATTATTTTAATGTCATTAATTAATAAGATTATTTTTCTATTTCCGCTATTATATTAAATATGTGTAAAGTATTATCAATATTATTTAAGTGAAAAAAACTGTTTAGGTGAAAGAAAATAATAAATGTTTTGAAGAATTGTAGTGCATCTCAAAACTCATCAAGATATAAAAAATTGTTGCTGCTGTCACTGACACCTCGAAATGATTCGAATTTTAAAATTATCTATAATTGGTTTCAGGTTCAAGAAAGTTTTGAAACCTTTCCAGAATAATAATTTTTAATCTAATTTAAGTTTATAACTACAAGGAAATAACAAAAAAATCTATAAATTTGGAGAATTTTTATTTCTTGAGGCTGCTTTTTCCTTTCCTATAGAAGGAAATATTTTTTCTAATGCATTAGATTAAGAATGAATGAGAAAAATAAAAAGAAATGGAAACTTACCACAGTTTAAAATAACATTCCAATATACTTAAAAAAATTCATACCGACGCTTTCATTATTTTACTTCCTCATTTACATCACTCTTCAAATGAAATTGTTAAAGTATTTTTATCCCATCGTATTTTTTATTCACATGATGGAATGTAACTTTCAACTTTTTGTTCAAAAGCACGTTTCTAGAAAAGTCATGAGAACATTCTTTCCAACGAGCGAATATTTCAACTTTCGCAATACATTTCCTCGTGGAAGATATCGCTCAACTTTTCGAGGGTTACTACATTTCAAGCAGTTGATCGTCGCCAATTTTTAAACATCTAAAAGAGCGCCAAATTCGAGGCTCACTTTTATTCATTGCTAAATTAATCTCCACCCACTGACCAATAGGATCATAAATAAAGATGTATTGAATAAGAAGCATGGCATTAAACGAACAATCGATTAGAATTCCAGAAGTTGGAACAAAAGAGATTTCCAAGTTCATGAAATCAAATGCGTCAGTAATATTATCTTTCATTTAGTGAGAAGAATACTGATAAAAGTTGCTACTTCTTTTCCGTCGTAAATAAAAGCATATTGCGTGCAACTCGATTTTTACGTTCGAGGTAGAAACATGAAACATGTATTCTAGTATAGCCATAAAACAGGTTGTCCAAAAGAAAGTAAAACCGAATTGTCAGGTCTTGCATCATTAATGAGGTAACATAATATACGATATTCCGTATTAAGCTGAACACAGACGTATATTTTCTTGGACCGCAAAAAAATATCACAAAGTACTATTTTAACTAAGAAAATCTTTATGATTTAAGAAATAAAATAAGTTTTTCAGAATATAACCATCAAACCGGATGTCTAAAAGAGAAAATGAAACTGAACTGCCAGGTCTTGCATTATTAATGCGACAACTTAAAATACAACATACCATTTGAAGAAAGATAAAGGCAGACTATTTTTTCTTTAATAGCAAAGGCTGTCACAAAATAGTAATTTCATTCAGCAATATTTCATTACAGAAAAGTGAAATTTTTCTTTAGGATTTCGCTCTTTCTAATTTAAAACCACACTGCCTACGCATTCAACATTCATTCTACACATTTTAGAATTCATATTTGATTTGAAACCATTTTTGTATTTTTACATTTAACTTTAAATAATTGAATTATTATTTATAAATTTTTTCAAATCTTCATTTTCATTTATTGAAACGTTTTATAATAAATCTTTTTGAAAACATTTAGAAATAAAAATTTTATATTACTTATAAGAATAAATATAGAAATATTTAAATTTTTATTAACTCAAATTAACATTTGTAGAGCATTTTATACATTCGTTTATATATATGTCGTGTAGTCTAGAGAGAAATTATTGGTAAAAAAGATCTTAATTATTGATAAAAAAAGATCTTAAATACTAAAAAAAGGTTATTAAATGAACAGCTTCATGTTCATTAATTAAGGATTAATTGATATGAGAAAACTTCTAATGAAAGAAAGCTAAAAGTATTTTCTTGAATAACATACTTGTGTTTCAAGCTAGGGTAAGACAATAGATTATACAAAAAATATCTCGTTAGGGAAGCACATAAAAGGAAACTTGTTGTGATATTTCTTCATCCAAAAGCCGCATGTAAGCTTGAGCTATGACTCACATGGAGGACTGTGGTGGAGCAGATGCTGTAAAATTGGTGGAGCAGATGGTGAGAATGCGGCTGGATGTAAAAAGGAGTTTCTTGGAAAGTGAGAATAGCATCTAAACTATGACGATTCGAAGAGGATGGAAATGTTAGACACGACAGTACATGTCTTCCCATCTTTAAATAACTATGTCTCAGAACATTCAAACTGCTAGTTCAAATTGCTTACGCGACAGAATAGTCTGTTAATTAGAATGTGGACTGGGCGCAGATGAGAATAGACTAAGAATAGGGAATTGGAGAGTGTAACATATACAGTCTATGACAGTACCAAGAGGATAGAAATGTTAGATGACACTACAATGCAGGTCTTACCCTAGTTATAACATCTCAAGATAACCGGTATTTGATAATAACTGGCAACAGAAATTATCAAAGTGCTGCAGAAGAAGGACTTGCTTTGGAAGTTGCCAACAACTATTATACCAAAATTTCTGGACTAAACATGTACAAAGAGTTGGATGAGTATGGTCTAGATACCCATAGAGCTGTCTGGGCAGTTCCGAAAACAATAGCTCATTGTCAGACCAGGAATTGAATTGAAGAACAGAATGTATGTGAGTAGTTTTCTCACGAATCCAGTTTTCACTGCTATCTAAATTAAGTGTGCAATCCTATGGAGAGCACCAAGCATTTGTTGTAACTAAGAAAACATCTCTGAGCTATTTAATGCGACGATGGTGACAGAGTGCTGATTTGAAGTGAAATCGTGACGAGTTATCGAACAAATCTCCATATCCTACAAAAGTTCTTGATAAACCAATTTTACAAAGATATCATTTTGCAGCAATCTACGTTTGCACGTTCAGAAACTCTATGCACACGGATTTTGTCTTTATGTATGACAATATTCATTCTTATAATGCAAAATTAATGGACGAATGACTAGAAAGATGATATCACAGATTTTGAGAGATCGATTTTCACTCACAATTTGAACAACATTGAATATTTATGGGGCATGCTTTAGAGTCAGTGGATATAACTTTAACACCACTTTTGAAATTATTTAACATAAAAACTAGAAAAACATTTATGATGAAAGAAAAACTACAAGTATTTTTTGAATAACATACTTGTCATATTTGTCATTATTTATTGCTTCTTGTTTATTAATTATTATATTTGCTGTTTTTACATTCATTATTAAAATTGTTACACTTTAAAATTTAATCTTTACTGCCTTTTTGTTTTAATAAATGTTGCTTTCTCTAGTTGTACTAATTCATAAATTCAGTTTTTCTTCATTCAATACTTGAATTCGGATTTACCAAGATACGTTTAATATATATTCCCATTCGATAAAGGGTATAGAACATCTGAGCATTTCTCTCAGTGAATACCATTTTTTGTTCAATTTTAAAGCCCTTTTTTGAAAGATGAATGGAAGTGTTACCCCAAAACAGTGGGGGTTTTGGTAATTTAATTGAAAAAATGAAGTTTCCGCCAGCCTTTTTGTAAACATGTTGACGTATATTACCATAATTCTTTGGTAGCCCCTTTTATCGATGAGCAATAACTCGGGTTTTCTTCTTTTGTTTAATCTTTACAAATGGCTACCATATCTAACAATAATTGGTAGATTTCTGTGTTTATTGAATAATGGTTGGTTTCCATTTTGTTCGAATTCTTTAGATGTCAGGGCTTAGTAAATTACATTTCAATTAATAAAATTTTAAATGCGACAGCGAAACTGTATACCAAATGCATTATAATGTTATTATTGAATTAAAGATGCTTAGAATATTATTCTAGACACAATTCAATTAATTATTGCAATGAGTCTTCTAATAATTAATATCATCATATAAATTTTGAATATAATAGAGAAAGAGTTGATTGAATACATTAAAGTATGTTTAGAGAATTAAAGGATTCTTTAAAAATTTTATTCCGAACAATTTATCCAAACCTTTTGGAGAAGAGGACTTTGTAAATTACAATTATAGAATTTAATTTTAAATACTGCAGAGATAGTGTTTATTGAATGTACTCAAATGTGATTATTAATTAAGAATCTTTAGAATTTCATCCTAATTGTCTTAAATTCTTTGGATCTCAGGCTTTAATAAATTATAATTAGGTAAAATAAATTTTGAATGTCATAGAGAAAATGTTTGTTAAAAAGTGTTTATAAAATTAAAGGTATTTTGGATTTCATTCCATATAATTGCACAAAACGATTTGGATATCAAAGGTATTTTGGATAAAAGAGAAATGTTACGAGAAACAATACGGTCCCAGACATTTTTCAATTTCTCAACGAGGATTTCAAATTAATGAACTCTAACATGATTCAATAATTGCGAATCTTATTAATTTTTGACAGTTAATTAATTACCTTTAAACTAACTTCTGTTTATAACTTTTTTTCTAACATATTCTACTGTTGCTTACTTTTGCTAATTTTTTCGTGATTTTTATAAAATTCCCGTACACTACTTCAAATGTTGTTTTGATATTTTAGTTAAAGGATAAAGACAAAATAATTGCAAAGACGCACATTAATTAGTGTTCTACAACTATAGAAAACACTTTTTTTCAATCAATAATCTAGAGATCATATTAAAATTCTAAAAAAAAACTGATGTTTTTACGCTGACGCTGACGTAAGTAACGTAAATTAATTGGAATAACATCCTTTAAATATTATAATTTTTCTTTAATGAATATTCAAGACTTTTCTTTCCTCATGGAATTCTTTTTTGATTAGTTTCAGCACCCCATGCTTTTACTTCACTTTTTTTTATCTTTTAGAATTTTAATACAATAATTACTACGTATTTTTAAGTTCACAAATGCATGTTTTGAAAATTCTGTTATTTTTTACTTTTTAACTTTTAATGCATTTTTATAATTTCTAAAATAATCTTATTATTGATTATTTTTAAATCCACTACCAGATCAACCTTCTCGTATGAAGTAATAAGTAAATGAAAAATTATAAACAATTAAATATAAAATCCGAAATACTAAAATATTGTATTGTACAGGAGAACTGCCAAAGGTACGGAATCTTATTCCAATACATCAGAAATTTTTAGAAAAACCGATCACAGAATTTCATCTTTATGAAGATGAAAGCAATCAAATTAAATATAAACGAGTATGAATTATTAAATTCTTGCTGATTAGAATTCAAGGAATTCAAGAACATTTCAGGAAATTTATTGAACTTTTTTACCATACGAGTTCTTTGCTTTGGAATTCATAAGAGTTTTGTTCTGTCCAGAAATATATCGACAACATTTTTCGCACCTTTATTAAGCTCTTCGACTAATCATTAATCCAGATTTTTACTAGATGGTGGATTAAATCATGTTCAGAATAAAAGACGTTGAAATGAAAGGGACGTTCTAGAAATATATTACTCATGACTAGAAATGAACCTTGAAATTTATCGATAACATTTTTCATACCTTTCTCAAAATTTTCAAATAGGCGTAAATCCTAACTTCATCCTCTTGATCAATTAAATCATTTCGAGAACAGACGTCAGATAGATTTATCTTTACATCATTGAGTCTTAAAGCCTGCTTTAAGGATTAGGAACCCTGGACAAAAGAAATCATAGAAATTTTATAGAGCAAAAGAAGATCTTTATTAATATAACAGCCATTAATTTTCTAAAGATTATTTCAAAGATAATGCCATCATCAATTACGGAAAGTGATGGAAGGGATATGAATGGAGATTAAGTTCTCATTACATTCTTCCATCAAAAAATTAATAGATTTTTCTTTTCGGTATGTCAAATATGCAGGATTTTGTGGAATCTGCGCATTATAGACTTCATTCCAAAATTACCATTTTTCAAAGATGCTGCCTCAAAAGTGCAACTAGCTGAAATGTTGAAATTCGGTGTGGACAACTTATAAAAAAAAGGTAGATTTCTATTACAACTTGTACAAAATCCTTATATGGAAAACCTGCCTGTTTATCCTTTGTTTCTATATGAAACTAAAAATTCCAGGAAGAAAGTAGATGCAATTTAACTCATGAATTGGTCATCTCATTTTTATATTTGTTACAAATTTTGGGCCAGATACGTCAACGAGTTTTCCATCTGCCAGTCTATATGTTAGCAGATATGTAAACAATATAAATCAAATATGAAAGGATTTTGATAGATAGAATTCTGTAAGTAGACTGGCTCTGAAAGATTTGTCTTAAATTTTGGACCTAATCTTACGAAAAGAAGACCTCCAAAATGCTTTGCGTTGTACTAAAGCATGAAAGATGGAGAACATACTCATCGGTTATTTTCGTGATTATAAGTCTTATTTTTATTTTAATAGATTAATGAATTATCAGAAATATAAATTTAATAGAGTAGAACACTCTTTCTTGATTATTCCTTTCATATAATGACTGGATACCTGAAGAGAAGGGAATTCATTCAATTCTATTCATTCTGGAGTCAAACAATTTATTATTTTCGTCGAGAAAAGATTAGGGGAGTTGCTACGCTTTTTTCAAGGACTTTCTTCAAAGAATAAATTAACAAAATACTCTTTAACGCTTACTCTAATTAATAAAGATCCAATAAGTACTGTTTGAAAACTATTAAATAACGATGATTTAATCGTCTTATAAATTTTTATTCATACGTGTATCGTAACAATTTGCCGCACAGTGGGGTATTTTGTTACACTACATGAGTTAATTCGCTACATACAATATGTTAACATTAAAAGCAAATAAAATCACTTGAAGGTTATATAATTTTGGTGGTGTTATGGAAAACAAAAAGAGGTCTGAATATTATTGATGATGCACTTGATTTGACAAATTATTCTTAGGAGCGACCCATACAGTTTTTGTAAAGCTCTATGGGCCTGTGCCGATTTCATTCAGTTGCGACATTACGGCCAGCTTGAATTGCAAGAATGTTTCAAAAAATTCTGATAATTTCTTGGAATTGTTCTCTTCGTTCAAAGATACCAATTAAGAAGCACTTTCTCTTCATTAATTTGGATTGTCTGTTTCTCTATCAGTACTTGGTAGTTGCCATTTTATAGTTTCTCATTTTACAGCTTCGGCTTACAAAGCTTTCTTTTACCCATGAATATATTAAAATCAAACTCGCTATCGGTTTTCACTTTCTTATTATCAATTTCTGGATATAATCTTGTTTCCTTCAGACTGACATGCACCTGCCTTCTCTCTTATTGAAGTAAAGGGTCCCTAGAGGTATTCTGATGAAGGATTTGCTTGTGATGCAGTAGAGCTTCTTTCTTATATGAAAGGAATTCCTCACTTTTTAGCATCATTGTTTTTCGCATCTTATGCAACATTTCGTCCCACAAGAGAATATATTGGCTGTGAGTAATCTAACATTGGTAAATGACAAAAAGTCTTCACCATCAAGAATTTCCAAATTAAAATGCCAGATTTGAATGCAGAGAAACCTAGTATATCTTTCTACGGCTTTATAGTATTTGGTATCGTCTATTTCGCTCTAGAAGAAATGCCATATGTTGTCATACATTGCTATTCCACATTCAAGAATCAGCGAGACTACTTTGAAAGACTCATCCACAGATCTATCTAATGGTTGTAACTAATATCATGAATGGGGTGGGGTTTATGTTTCTTGCTAGAAGAATCTCTCCGTAATTTTGACGAAATCAATGTTGGTAAATCGAGATTAAAATGATTGTCTAGAAGAAGTTGGATAGACCATTTTGGTATATTTTGCAAAATGCCTCATGAAGCTTTAAAAATACTGCTCTAACATCCTTCCAAATTCATTCGTTGAACTTGCATTTAAAGAAGTCTTTTTCAAATCTTCTTTTCAAACACACCTGCTTTCAGGTATATTTGAAAGTAGTAATATTTAAAATTAAAAAAAGGAGGAATTGAATTTCTATTAATGATCCCATTCTTAACAAAGTCTCTTTCTTTTCTTTTGTTATAGCTCATCCTGTTTGGTACCTTTTCTGATAATTATCTTTCATGACTTCAGAACCTTTGTCAGCCCAGTGTAACTTGCCCGGTTTACCTTATGATTAAATAATAATTTTTTGGTTATCTTCGTTTTAAAATTGCATTTTTGAAATTCTTTTTAATGTGTCAAAAATTAAATACCAATACATTCATCTTTTCCTTTTATGAAAATTAAAGGAAAGAGGAAAAAATGCAAAACTACAATTAAACCCCAAATTAGGTATCACATCTTTGATAGACAATTCGCAAGTTTTTCTTTTTGCTATTTCATACTTTTATTACTCTATTTTGTAATCACTAGCTTTTGACCATTATACGTTAGTGTTTCAGTCAATGATTATTTGCCACATTTATGCTTGTATAGAGGCAATCATTGCCATTAAATATTTCATTTCAAGCGAAGAAGTGAAATTTGTACATTTTAATAAGCGAAATCTGGACATATAACTCTAAATATTTATACATTTTTAAATCGACTTGTTCCGTGTTTGTAAATGTGGACTTTGGTTATAGATTTTTCACTTCCTTCCTGAGGTGCCTGCGTTTTGAAATTATGAAAGATAATACATTATTTTAATATTTAATATTTTAATAATATTTATTATCAGTTTATCGATTAATTTATTTACATTTTAATTATCTGCCATTGATGCTACTTGTAAGTGTATTTCAGAATTAATTTAAGAATCATTGATATTTTGATTATATATTTTGTATTAAAGTCTGAAATGGAAAAAGTAATTTAAATAAAAAATTATACTTTTTATCTCAATACTAAAAGTATGTCTTTAAAACCTGATTATAAATGTGTCTATATAGCATCTTATTGATTATTTATATTTATTTATAAAGTTAACGCACGCTTTGAGTCTAGATATAAAGTATTATGGGAAAACTTCTTTGGACAGATAAAACAACTTACTTTTTTCAACAAATATCAGTTGCCGAATATTATACCTGATTTATATTAATTCTTTCCAAACTGTTGTTTTCCTAAATTAAAACGTTTGATCTAAGATGACAATTTTTGCATGCGCCAGATCTGTATAATAGCAGGATTTTCAAGTTTTCGATGGAATCAGGACGTCGAGTTCTCCAGAATCAAACACTTTAACATCAAAATCTTAAAATAAAGTAATAATAATGATATAAGCATAAATATGCTTTAGTCCTTTTATCGAACTAGGAAATACTTTTTGCTAAAGAATCTTCAGGTTTAAAGCAAAAATTGTAAAAGCATGAGATGATGATAAAAGTCCTTTTAGAAAATATGCATTTTAATCATATTTATTATCTATACTTATGCAGGGTCTGCCAAAAAAGTGGAACGGGGTTTTATTTTCCTAAATGTTGACATATACTTCCAATTATGAACTTTTATTAAATAAAATGGACAGTTACAGGAAGACACACTGATCCCTGTAGAGATTGACAATAAAAAGTTTTAAAAATTAAATTTTTATCTGTCTCCTGTAGAGTAAAAGTGTGACATAGTAAAATATGTTTCACACATTCATTAATGCACACATAATGCTTCACTTTTCTGTCTACAAAAAATTCAGCTATGCGCTTATTTTTAAATTTAGTTGGACAAATCACAAATTTAGATAAAAACAATTATTTTATAAACACAAATTTTTTCGATACAAAAGAATTGTCATATGTAAATATTTGTTTAGTAGATTCCATCATCAAAGAGGTAGCTAATCATGCATATTTTTGTTCACCTTGATTGGTGGACTTTATAAAGAAGGTTAAAAAACTTGAAAATTGTATATTTCAGATATCTAAAAGAAATACTGGAATGACGGTGAAGAAAGTAAATTTCTTTGCTTGCACTTGTGTGCTTTCTAAAAGAATGATATATTTCAGTAACAAGCAACGTTTCGTTATGCTGACGTTTTGTGATACATATAATCGTAATACCGGCTTAATTGTAGATGAGTATAATCGCCGTTTCCCGAATTTCCGGTATCTTTCTAGAAAATATGTTACAAACTGATGATCCTTACTTTCTCTGAGAAGAATGTTGAAGATGAGGCGTTAGACATGTGAGGCAGAATTTGATATTTTGGTTTATTTTTCAAGAACGCGTCTGTTAGTGTACGAACAGTCAATCCAGAACTCAAAATATAAAAAATATTTCAAAGTAATAACTGGTACTCATTCTGTATTTGTGGAGATAAGGGTTAAATGAACTCCCCGATAACTCCACGATCTGATTAGAAGTTTTTAATTGGGCCTTATTTTAGATATGTTTTAATTAACAAAAACCTTTTATCTACAAAACTAACCCTTCTGGAACGGTAAAATTCCATTATTCGTGAAAGTACATCAGTGACAATTTCCTATAAATGTGTACTGTGGCATTTTCAGAAACTTTTTTGTTGGTTCCGTTTCGCACAACAGTATGCTGAACGGTGATCGATATAGTTCAATTAATTAATTTTCATTGTGATTGTGATTGTGTCTGAATTAAAGGAGAAATTGGCTTTGGCAGTAAACGCTCTATAGATTTTTGTTGTCGACTTCCAAAAAGCCTATGTCTAAGTCAGAAGTGATATAGCTTATGCGTCATTATTGTAAAAAGAATTGAACTTTGTATAGATACCTCAGATGTTAATATTGAAGAAGGAATTCAATTAAAGTATTATCTAACTATTTTTTAACTTAGTGAAATATAATAAATGTCTTAATTTTTCTGACTGTGCTTTTAATAATATTTCGTGATGTGTACTTTACACCAGAAATTTATAACAAAAGTTTCTCTCAAGCATCGTATGGAAAAATGGTCTAAGTCAACAAATTTATTTATTAATATTTTGTAAAATTTTACTTATAGAACCATGGCACTTTGTTCCGTTATAGATGAGTGTAAGAAAAACAGTTCACATGTTGATACTTTTAGCTAAGAAGGCCATGTAAAAATTTAATTTTTCTCATTTTCTGTTATTTTCCTCTACAGAAGCCAAAGTAGTATTTTCATACATTTAGGTACCTTATTTGATGAAATTTTGCAGTAGT
>JAPMOR010084113.1:110426-128088 GCA_026543865.1 Argiope aurantia | reverse complement strand
AGATGCAAAAAATGATACCGTGCTTTAAAAGGTTTAACTATTAAATTTCGATCCCATATTAGATGAAACTATGAAATTTCTCTGGCTTCTAATGACTTTTTGATAGCGTCATTTCCCCATTTTTAACACTAGGAACAGCTGTTTAGTTTAAGCACATCGAATTTTACCTCTAAAAGCTTTCTCAGAAATGCTATAAAATATCCATGCAGTAATTTCGTACTAAAAAATTTAATAAAGCTTTGGACTCAGGAACAAGTAGATGAAAACTTTATAGGCATCATTTAATTGCGAGACAATACAGAAAAATTCAAATGCTTCATTTACTCCAAATTAATTATTACATTATAAGGAATCTATTATTCAATGGAGGGTAGCTCATTCACTTTTGAAGGCCAAATTAAATATGCTTGGGTATGCTTTTCGATAATATATTCGACATGTGTGAGATAGTATGGCAGAATATCTACTAATTAATACTTGCAATATACAATCACCATGAGGTGCTTCCCATATGGTGATTGGATCTCGCCACCCTGGAGGGAGCACAAAAAGGTGGAGAATTTGGCTCCTCCCATCAATGACGGGATATACTTCTTTCGGTAAGGGTTGTAATGTGGCCGGTGATGACCCTTAGGACTCAACCACAGTTCCCTCCAGTGTTGCTGTTGCGGCAGTCCGGTCATTCATTTTTCTATATCCGTGTGCCTTCGGGCGGGTCGAAGAATCAGTAAAGTGAATTAACCGGCAATATCAAAATAAAGTCACTTTTTAAGACATTAAATTGAGAATTTATGTCCATAAGATAAAAAAGTATAATAACTGGTTAGTGAAGAGAGGTGTGAACTTGAGTATATGTAATAATTCTCCTTTGGGTACATTTTTCCTGATCGATGACAAAATAATGGAACAAATACTGTCAAGGACAAAGAAGATGAGAAGGGGGAAGAGGATGAAGATGTATACTACGCATGCAGATCGAAAATGTTACATGAAAGAAAATAGACTAATGATTGCAAACCTTCCTTAATTTTTCCAATCAATATTCATCTATTATAATTCACCCTGCAATCAAACTTGAAATAAATTTGGAAACTACATCAACGATATTTCAAACATTCGAAAATGTCACGCATCATTTTCTTATGATAATATGAATAATAATTTTTAATCAATTCTTCTGAAATTCAAATTACCAGTGTGTGTTTTAATTTCAATATTTTTATTTAAATCATAATTATGACTAATGGACTGGCATTCCGTAGTTTCGATAGATGACATCAGTAAATATCAACTGGTAAATTCTAGAGACACATATTCAAATACACAGAAGATTTTAAAAAAGCATCGTTTTTTATCTTATCCCGTTGATTGAGAGATTCTCTGATAGGAAATTTGCGTTCATTGCTTTCTAACAGCATAACTTCCATTTACGAATTCAGAGAGAGATCATGTTTATTTTTATGGGTTTTATTTTTCTCTCCGAAGGTGAAGTTATTACATTCTCAGGGATTATTATTATATTTTTATTGCCCAGAAAGAAATGGAAAGATTTTTTTCTTAAAAGTTATAATAATGTTTTTCTTTTGTCTAAGATGCCGTTAAGAACCTTATACCGGTTTCATTCAAACTTCTTTCGTTTCAGCGCTAGAGAGCTTAATGATTTTTTAATGGTTCCCTTTCACTTGAAACAAACATTTTTCGTGCCATTATTTTACGATCTGTGACATTCTTCTGTTTCCTTAAAAATATTTAGAACATACATCAGAATCAACTTAAACGAACATTTCATTTTTCGGAAGGTTCTTATCTGTTCATTTTGGTTTATCAAAATGGGGAAGCCATTTGAAAAGCTGGTCTTAACATAAAGTTTAAACGCCCTTAAAAGGAGCAGCGGAAACATCAGCTCTTAAGCATAGAGATAAATCTTTGAGAAAAGTCGGTATCCGAGATATATATTTTTCTGCGAGTGTTGCTAAATATTATTAGTGGTATTCTTAGTAAAAAAATAATACTTATTTCTTCTCTCCAATAAAATGGTTCCCTTTAAGCAGCAGGACGAAATTACTGATTTCCAGCAAGATGTGACTAACAACGGTGTTAATTTCTCCACAACTTTTATTTTTCAGGGAATGAATGAATCTCCGTCAAAATTGCTCTGCACAGAAAAACATATTACAACTGGAATATTTTTTATTAACTGATGTATTATAATTCGTAAGGAGACTAGATTGGATTACACTTCGAGAAAAAAAAAAGAAGAATAAAAGTATGGAAAAAGTAGAAAATAAATATTAATAGAATGGATTTCAAGCAACACTTGTTTTAGGTTCTGAATTCAAACAAAGTGTGACTAGCAACAATGCTGACTTCTATGCACTTGTTTTAGAAAAAAAATAAATCTCTGCACAGAAAGCTTTGTTTAAGGGGCTTTAACAACTAAAGCAGACCTCGAAAGTTCATCAAATGCGACTCTCCCTAACGTAAGAAAAAAATTCTTAAATTTAGTAGATTATTTACCACAGTTTTATGAGATATTTAACCTTATAATTATGAATTTTTAAGTCTGTGAAATAAGTTTCATTAATTAAAATATCTGTGAAAAAAATATATTCCGTATAAATTGTCGTAAACAGAATTTACTTGTTCGCAAAGTTTTTCAGGATATAATCAACTTATATTAATAAATGTTACAACAATTTATTCACAAAGAACGTGATAAAACTTACTTTACTTTTTAGTTACTTTACTTTTTAGGTTGTTAAACTCTGATAGCGGTTTCTTTTTTAAAAAAAACATTTTTAGTATGTTAGCAAGCACTAAAAAAAGTATACATAATAATGCTTTGATTTTGCATGATTTTCTTTATTATATTTGTATAAGTATACATGGAAAATTTCATATTGATCCGATGAACCATTTTTGTTTAACTCTGAGTGAAAACTCTGAAAATGTAATATTGAGAAAAGTGACTTTAAAGTAAACTTATCTGAGTGAAAAGTTTTCCCTATTTTGACTGTATCTTTTAAACTAATTAACGTACAAGCATGTGCAATACCAAAAATGTTCAGAAAACGGTTTCGGCTATCAAGGATTATAGGTTTTATAGCCCCTTAAGCTTGAGTGCTTTTTACTGATTTTTCAATAAGTCATAAGGAAACTGCATTTGGAAGCACTTTAAGAAGGAAATGGTGAAAATAAAATATTTTAGAAGCTAATATCACTGCGAAGAAAATAATTTTAAAAATTCAATATAAAAATGGTTTAATCTATTTATAAATATTGTTAGCTCAACAGTTGCGATATGGGTTAAAGAAAACAAGGGATGGGGAGCGGAAATTTAAATCGAGAAACGAAGTTCAAGTATATTATTTTCTCTATGTTCTTAACTAGCATTTCTTATAGACCGGCACAGCGATATGGAATTTAATAATGATTTGCTTTTTATAGTATGGCCGGGATTTTATGAAAATTTAAGGAGGCTTAAGGACTTTATGGTTTCTCTCCAATTAACCTCCAAACTTGACATGAACCAATTAAACATTTTTAAAACGAATGGAAGAATTTTCGAAATCCAAACCATCATAAGAAAATCCAAATGGATAGGAAAATAGAATTAAAACAAATAAAAGAGAAAGAAAACAAAGAGAAAAATTCCGGGATAGAATACATTGTCTTTCTTATAGAACTTAAGGCAATGTCAACCTTTTGATGAAGTGGTTTGAACTAAAATTTTCAAGCAAATGTTCCTTCACAAATGCACTGTTATAAATACTGTACCAAATGATGTACTGTGCCGTGAATTGTATAAGCTTTCATTAAAAACCCTCTCTTTTACTATTGGCCAAGGAGGAATTAGAGAACATTGTTCCGTTTCATATATAAAAATAGCAAAAATAAAAATTAAAAATTAAAAACACGTTCTTCTTAGAAATTAAAGAGCAGAAAACATTTCCTTAATCAAAAATCTAAAATTCGGATCAACCATAATGCTTTTTTTATATTCTCATATTTTTCTGTCTTAATATGATTTAGTCTAGCAACAGTGTATTCTAAACTTGTGATGTTTAATGTCGGAGTATTAAAATGAATGCTATGAAGAAACTTATTAAATCTTTAAAGCATTGAAAGAAAAGAAGATGCTGGCTAAAGCAGTGCTATGACGAAAGAATTAAATTTATCCATGCAACGCAATCTGACAAAAAAGCCATCTATCCGCTACAAAAGAAAGAATTCACTTTGTAACAAAATATTTATTTGAATTTTAAATCAAAACTCAACTTTTTAAAAAGTAGTTCCATTTATTTATAATTCGAAGTTTTATCTCTTTTTTTTAATGAATTATGAAGCTCTATAAGATGTAAACCATAGAAATTTGACTAATTAAGTTGAAAATTTAATGATTATAACATTTTATTCCTCGTTCACTTGAAAAAAGTAAAAAAAAGTATGAAAATAAAACGGTTCTTATTTTGTGATTTTTTTTTCTTCATATTCGTTCTTGATGTCTCTTTGGAAGATGCAAATCAATAATCAGACCCAGTCATTGTGACAGATTGTAAGTCAATATTAGGCGAAATATGCGTTTACTGAAACTTGCCGTTCTAATTTTTAATTAAAAATGATTTGCACAAATCAAAGTATTCATTTCACTGACATAAAGATCGCATGTTGATATCAATAGGCATCCATGTTCAAATTGTTTCTTGTGGGTGTTTTTTCTGATATAAAATGTTGGAACGTCTCTTAAAATTACACCGATTGAAACATCCAATTTTATAAGTTTGTTGCAACGTTTAAAACGGCAGAGTAAAGAGTTTCGCCAATTTTAAGTAAAATTCTTTTTAAACTCAATGCTGTTAAATTTTTGATATGTAGAATATCAGTAACAACGCAAAATACTATTTTATTCTATAATGCATTAAATAGCAACGAAATAGCACTTAAAATTTACGCATTGGAATCCCATTGAGTAGTGCCTAAATGATAAGTTCTTTCTAAATTTTATCTTTTGATATGCAACATTATAGATAGTATACATTTGATGTATGACAATGGAAATAGTATAATAATTTCTTATATTATTCTTAGAACTTTTTAAAACATAGCTGCTAAGCTTGTGGAACTGAAAATAATTCCAGAAATTCACCAAATAAATCTTTACTAAATGGGACTTGATCCATTCTTTCTAAATTTTATCGCTTGCACGATATGGTTGCTGTTATATTTTTCAATCAGATAAAAGAAGCTAGAGTTTAAATTTAAGTCATTTCAAATTTAAAGAATGAAGTGAAGATGAAGATTAATGCCACAGAAAGGGAACGTGTCGGCACTCCACCGAAGTTATGCATAAAAGTTCCGTTTTTTCATAGATCTCATATATGCTTCCCTATCCAAGATAACTTCTGTATATCAAGTTGGATTTTATCACTAAAATTCTGATAAAATAGATCCGTTATACTAGTTTTCTAATTGTTTATATCCAACTCCCAAAATATGAGTAGCCTCTATGCCTTCGATTTGGCCTTATTAGTGTTATTTTTCATATAGTTTAAATTAAAAACATTTCAAAAACTCATTTTTATTTGAAAAATTAGAAGTTTTAAGTTAATTCAAAAGATTTTTTTTAATTAAAGCGACTTAATTTTCTGCTATAGTTTCTTTTACCTCAGAGAAAAATGTAGCAACCATTTAGTTAAAAAGATAAAATTTTGAGTTGAAAGTATCATTAAATCACTACTTAGTAAAAATCTACTTAGTGAATTCAAGATGTTTTTTCGGATAAACGATATTGCCATCATCATGTTTTAAAAAGTGCTAAAATAATTTAAAGGATTTATTTTGCTATTCAAATTTCCATACATCAAATTTATATAACTTATAATTTTCATGACCAACCAGATCAAGGTGAAAAGAACGTATCATTAAGGCAACGCTCAGTTGGATTCGATGGCATTCAAATGTTCCCTCCCATAAACACAATCATTTTTTTTAGAAATTTCTAAAAGTAACTATAAAAAAATTGTCATTCTGTTTCTGTTGCTACGCACAAGACTTACATAACATAGATTGCAAAAAACTGACCCACGCGAAAAGGATGAATTACAAACGGCATGATAAGACAAAAAAACATTCTCGTTGCTGATATATAGGATATGGCCCAATGATTAGGGAAGCCATATGTTTTTCCTAAACTGTATTTACTATCCATTACCTGTCCATTGCTTACATTCATGAATTACGAAACACTAAAAGCAAATAGCATTATAATATCATTTTTTCCCTCAATGTAGAAATGGAGTAGTCCACAAGAGAAGTGCCTTATTGACTTTCTCCGAAATATTACACATAAAAAAAACATTCAGAAATAATAAAACACAAGAAACATTTGATAAATCATCATTAAATGCTTATCAACAACTCTAACGAAGAATTATATTTTTTGAATAAATCTCTTCCACAGTCATCATCGGAAATCGTCTACTCGAAAGCAACTGCTAAGTTCAGTGAAACATTGCGATATTTAATAACACCCTAAAAGGCTGTCCCACGCACGTAATATTTATCGATATCGCATGCCAAACTGACATGGAATTGGTTAATATAAAATTCATTTCTAAACGTTAAGAGTATTGTGAAGAAAGCGTCGTTAAAATAATTGTCCAAAATCCCTTTTAGATCAGTAGGTGAGTAAGATAATTATGGTGGCTGGTCAGATTTCTTTGAATAAATATTATATTCTTTCTTCTTTTTAACAATTAAATAAACCTCTCAAGTATTCTTTATCATTTCGGACGCCATTTTTTATATGATTTCATTTTCTAAAAACTTAATAAATTTCTTCTTATCATGACAAAATATATTTTGGGAGAAACTAAAAATTGGATTGTTAGAAACAATACACTGAAACTAAAAATGATACTTTTTAGCATTATGTTATGCTTTTATTCACTTTTTTCCAATTATTTTATAATATCTCGGGATAGATTATATTTGATGTGTCTGAATAGCTTTAGAAAGTTATAAAATTGAATATAATTTTTTAGTTATTTATGCCTATCAAAATGAGTTCAAGAAAAGTTGAAATGGTCTAAAAATTATATTGGTAATTTGGCAAGTCTTCGTCTGTCATTTAATGGACTTTCACAATGAAATGTTATTTCCTTATAAATTCTATAATGAGTGCAATACATTTATATTTAAACAGGAGAATGAACCTTCATTGTTAATAGATAATCGGAGGAAATTTATTGCAATGTATTTCTAATGAAAATTAGAAGAATTTCAAAGCATGAATATTTTTCTTCACAATTCAAAGTCCATGTAGGTAATTATATACTAAGATTTTATAAATTTAAAAAAATATTCCAGTGTGACAGTGAGCATGGTATTTCATATTTCATATAAAAGTTTTATTGAAAAAATCAAGAAATTTAAGTAATGTTTCCATTGATCAAGTTTTTCAACAATGTTTATGTTTGAGAATGTTATGTATCGTTTATTTTGAAAATTTTCACTTAAAATCATTTGTATAATAAATTAATCAATTCTAGCCAATGTTTTGAATTTTAAAGAAAAAGTGAAACTCTGAAGTGAGGAGTTATATTAAAAAGAAGCAAATATTTTTTTATCCAGTTATTCCATAAATCAAATACAAAGTTTAATCAGAAACTGTTGACTCCAGAATTACTTTATGAATTATTCTCCTACTCTATTATGAGTTACTTTCTTACTGCAGTTACACCTGATTACATTACACATTTAAGCAGGAAAAATTAATCAAATTGATATGCATAAGCATATAATAGAAAAAAGAAAATAATTAATAAAATCCAACTATTCCATGAATTTCTATCAAATACTTTTATCAAGAACTTCGTAAACCTTTTTGAGTGAAATTTAAGGTATTGATCATAAAATTATATTATGAGACTCACCTTGAATTGGGATCCATAAATTACTAAGTTCCACTTTGAAGGAAAAACTTTTTGCAACTTTTGACAGTATTATTTCCATTGGGATCAGGAATCTGTCGCCAAATGCTGCTTTCTAGCCAATTCAGGCATCCTTAATTCAGGGGTGAGTGGAGGATAATGGTCACATGACCTGGTGACACTGTTGTGCTTCTTCTATCTCTACGGATACAGGGCATGCGCCGCGCTCATTGGAATTCTCTTTTTTTAATGTGCAAGCCCCCCCCCCCTCAGCCAGCACTCAACTTTCACTAACGTTTATTATTATTCAGTCCATTTTTTTTTACTAGTAAATAAAGATTTTTCAACATTGAATGTCAGAGTTTCAATGGGAATTCTGCTGTTAACCTTGATTCTGATCTTTTTTTTAATTTAAAAAAAATCTACGAAAGTTATTGTTTGCGGATATCTTTTTTTCTTGGGACTGTTTCTCAGGGTATGGGACTTCAGGACTATTTTGATATATTATGACAATTTATCTTCATGCTAAATTTTTTTCTGGGCTCTTTTTGGGTGTAATTGTCCTTTAATCATGACAATTACACATAAAAATTTGGATCGAATCAAGTTTATCACCACTTTTGCTCATTAACAGTTACAGGAAACAATTCACTACTTAAAATAACATGTTATGTTAGATAAGGTATTAAATGTATGCATATTTTTTAATTAAAGGGTGAAATTTTCCCATTTTTTATAATAGCAAAAATGCGTATTATTAGTACTATTTAAATTACAATTCTGATATATTTGTTTCTTTTTAAACATTCTTTAAATTTTTGTGAACACTACGAAAAGTTACTAAGATCAATCAAAATGTGTCACGATTGTTGCAAAATTTAAAATATTCCGAAGTCTGATATAATGATCATTATTTTTAAAAGTCTATAGGGAGAACTAAACTAGAATATTTACGGTCAAACCAAAGTGGCTGTTACAATGGACAATAGAAAAGGAACGCCAGAAAACAGTGACCTTAAATACAAAAATAAAAGACACTGGTTAATTAAAAAAAATGACAGAATCAGAATAAAAATTTAATACATTTGAAAATTAGAATTAAGAAAAATAATGACTCAAAATGAGTATAGGAAGAGGAGACGATAATTTTTAAATTTAAAATGACAGTGAAAGTTTCTTTTCGATATTTATCAGTTTTCATAAATAATTAATGATTAATCAATAAACTAAAAGATAGTTCAATAGACAAAAATAATATTTTAAAAGCTTTTGCCGCTTTACAAATATTTATTTCAGTTAATAAATAAATTATTTTACAAATTAATAAATACGCTATTAACTAAGTCCTATATTCTTAGTTAGCTATAAGCTAACTAAAAATATAGGACTTTGCCTACAACAACTATACACCAAATCTTTAAAATAAACATCACACTTCGCATATAACATGCTTAAAGTTCTGTTTAAATTGTGAAAAAAATTATTATTATCTTGAATAAACATAGCAGTCATATATAGTATTACGAGCCTTAAAATATTAATTAATTATAATCACTGGAAACACAAAATCCAGAAGAGTTGATTAGCAAAAAAATTCAGATCCAAAAACAATTTTAGCAGTTTTTAGATATACCTTTCAATTAACCAAAGAGGATTTGAAAAAAAGGCGATATTTCTATAATAGATTTAGAAAAAAAATCTAGTAGAATGATAAAAAATTCTAATAACCTAAAAATTTGAATTAGCCTACTTCCATTGAAACTTCCTTAATTTCATTCATGTTCCATTTAGCTTCAATGGTTGGATTTCTTTATTTGCTTTGGAAGGATGAAGGTCATGATTTCAAGGTACAGTAGAATCTCGACGTCTAGGCAGGTGTACGAAAGCAATACTTGAAAGAAACTGAGATACAAATAAGTATAGTGAGAAATAAAAAAAACGTATTTATAAACATTTAAAAATATATATATTTGCATTTATAAAAAAATTTTACATTTATAAAAAAAACATTTTACATTTTATGCATTTATAAAAGAAATTAAAATGTGATATAAATGCGACCAAGCAAAATTTATTTTCTTTGAGTGTGTCAACCAACAAGAAATTTTAAATCTATATCAGAGAGTAAATGAAACGCGACTCGGGGTTGTTTCTTCAAACCACTACATCACATTTTAGGCAACAAAACCATTTTGCACTTAGTGAAATTCCCGAAGAGAAATAATATAAAAAGAACTGTACTTATTAAATGGAGCCAGATAAAATTTCATTTAGTTTTTTGTTTAATTTGTTTGAAATCATTTGATTTTTAAAAATTTCTTAGTTTTTATTTCTTGATATTAGTATACAACTTGTCATAAGAACTTGATTTCAATCTATCTCTGATTTCGCTATGTGACTCTAGGCGAGATGTGAACAGCAGTTAAAAATACAAAATGTTTACTGTTATTATATATATGTTTTCAGTAAATTCCTGTACGGTGAAAAATTTCAATAATAAACCAGTGGGAGTGGTCTCGCTAAAGCTTTCTCTCATACTCTCTATTAAATGTGAATTTGTGTTTTATATGCGTTTTCCCAATAGATTGAAACCAAAATTAGACACTGAACAAAAATTGCAGTCACAAAATCCCATATCAAAAATTATATACTTCAATCAGTACGTTTTTTTAGTTATCGTGTTAACATGCTTCTCGAAATACAGACAAACTGAAGTGCAATTCGTTGTTGGATTTGCCTCAAAATCTGATAGATGTTAAATATGTATACTAAATTTTATCCATCTAGCTTTCTTCGCTTTATGGACCTCGTTAAATTCTAACAGCCGAACAGACAGACTTCCTTGCACAAAATTTGATCAAAATCTATAAATAAAATTCAAAGACCATCAACCAAATTTCACCCGTCTTACTCAAAGCATTTTTGAGTTATCTTTGTCGCAAACAGACAATTTCTAAAAATATTTTTTTCAAACTCACAGAGGTCTAAAACGTGGAGATTTGCCAAAATCTCTAGTTTGAATTTTCAGATGACTACAATATTTTCTCTATACTTCGCATGCGAGAAAATAAAAATGCCTCGAAGAAAAAACTGTATTTAAAAAAAATTCTTTTGATGTATTTTTTTAAATAATCAATTTAAATCAATTTGTTGGGGCATTGACTGATGATTTCAATGAAAAGAAATGTTCTTTCTTTTACTTTATCGTACCTTATGACGTGACAGTTTTATAGTATAATGAAGGAATGCGAATATGAATATTGTATAGCCACCATTTAAGAATGCATCCATAATTAGATACATATCAACAATTTTTGAAGCGAAGAAACAAATATCATTTATGTAGCTTTTTGCGTTTTTCATTTATCGCGTCCTCATATACACAAATGAAATACCTATCAGAGATTCTATACTTTGGTGTATTTTGTCCAAAATCTGACAGAGATCTTCAGTATAGTGATAAACCTATATGCCATATAAAGGTTTGCCTTAACTTCAATTAACTCATCCTTCTAGCTTGTTGCCTTTCTGAACAATCATTCGCGATGATAAATAGATGTCCTGTAAATAGAATTCGTCCAAACTTTGATAAAACTCTACAATTTTGGTGTAAAGATAGTATACAAAATTAGAGTTATCCAGGTCTTACATTTTACAATTATCTCGTTCAAAAACAGACTAATCGATAGAAGGGCATAGTTGTAAAAGTGTTTCTTCAGGTTCAGTGAGGTCTGAAACATGAAGGTAATCAAAATCTCGTTGTTGGATTTTCTGATGATTGCAACTTTTTTTTCTGTGCATATTTCGAATACGAAAATGTAAAATATTTCCAGCTATTAATTGTCAGTTTAATTTTACTAAATGTGAACTTGCTGTTAAGGGTAAAGGGCAAAGGACAAAGCTTTTTATTTTGATATTTATTTTGAAGCAGAACTCCTGAAGAACTGTTAATCGATAAATAAATGGAATGATCACTGATTTCATAATAGTAGTCTCTTTTAATGTATTTATTAAAATTCACATATTTTTTGCATATATTCATATCGCTCAACAGAAAAAATTAATATATGAAAGGGAATCTCATATTTTATACTTAAAATGTCCACTTTTCGTTAGATCTATTTGATTTGTTAGATAGACATTCGGTTTATAATTGCTCCGAAAGTAATTTGGGGCAAACCTAGTAATATTGAACCGTGGGCAGAGGTCACTAAAAACATTGAAATCGATACTGCACTTTCCAAACTTCTACCCATATCATTATGAAGATGTCTGATCCCCGAAGGTGGTTTAACATAAGCTGCATTCATTTAACGTTGGCTTGTTTGTGTGATCGGGTCTCAAATTTTCAATGTTCTTGATGTTTTTTATATGATCTCCATCATTCGTGATGATCTGAAATTTTATTACTAGGCTATTATAACCCGTTTCAAATAATAGGATTATAATAAAAAATAATGTTTAAATGACTTCTTAAATGAAAGCCTTTAAACTGTTGATATATGCTTATCTTGTATTGCATAAATATACTATTATATGCCTAATACAATAAAATTAAGTTCTACCATATTGTAATTAATTTCTATTCAACGAACGATATGTTCGTCTGCAAGGAAAAATTTTTATTAAAAAAAACTATAAAAACTGCTGTATCCTCCAGCTATGTTTCAAATACTGACACATATCTTATTAACACATATCCTATTATCTTGTATTATAAAAATATTTATTATAGAATCAGCTTTGTTATCACAGCATAACTAATTTTTCTTCAACAGCGACGACTTTTTTCGATTAATGAGGAGAATTTTTAAACGGTGAAAAAGTTACAATATTCCCCACTTACGTTTTAAATACTAACACGTATGCGTGCTTATTATAATTATAAGTTACAAACGTGAAAATCGTTCTTAACGTTTTTTTTGTGACATATGCGCCAAAAAATCTTAATATTGGAAGTCTCCCAAAAAAAAGTAGCCCAAGAAGGACGAAATAAAAAAAGGAGAACTATAATATTGCAAACACCTTACAGACAGCAGCCAAAGAAGAAAAGGCAACATAAGAATGTCAGGGAATTGTTATGTCCTTTATAAAAACTAGAAAGTTTTCACCATGATCACGTAATGGGGTTCCGGGACTAAAAAATGTCACACGCAATATTTGCCGTGGTTATTCATTATTTTCATTCACCATTCATTGCATTCGATAGAAATTCCGTTCTTCCCTCTCATTGTTTTGCAAATATTAGATGCCTTATTATTCAATGAAGGTTTTCTTTCATCTGAAGTTGAAGGTTGTCACGTTCACACAAACTTTGATCTTACAAGGGCTTCGACAAAAGAACTTCGTGAGAAAATTTTAAGCTTTCTTGAAACAATTTATACATTATACAACTCTTTATATAAAGATTTTTGTCTTCTTCATTTTTAGCCGAGTAAAATATTGAAATGTTAGAAAAAATAAGACGATGTTTTATCTTGTTTGGTTTGGCAAGTTTGTAATACCGTACATATGGTAAGATATTTATTGGTATAAATTATTATGAATTAAAAAAAGATTTATAAAGCTGATGCAGTAATAACAGTTTAAACGATGTTATATGTGAAAATGTGGTCAAAATAGCAAAGAAGACGTAAATTATAGAAAAACTCCAATGAATTTCTAAAATAGAGAAGTTTATTATGTAGTATATTAATAATATACATGAGAGATGAAATGAATTTGTTTGAAAGGGATGTTCGCACAGATAATTAAAACGGAGACATATCAAAAGAATGTGGAAAGCAGAAAGTAATCACAATGTGAGCACACATTAGCCAGTTTATCTAGTAGCAAGTGCTACGCAAGTTTAGCATGGTCGATACGCAAGTGTGTTAAGAGAGTGTCGCTTTTTTTATTTCTCAACTAAGGTCAATATTCTATTACAGATTTAATGGATTCTTGTTTATTCTCGATTTCCTGGTTTCATTAGGTTTCCTAACTTGAGTAATGAGTGGCATTAATATTATCTGTAATCACACTAAGTAATGAATAAATTGCGATGATCAGCTACCTGATTAGACAGTATTTCTTCTTATTCTTGAATAGGATGTTATTTAGAAATACAAAGTGTTCAAACCTCGAGAAAGAGCCACCTGAAATGAATTTCTTAATTGATAGAAGTAAAGGAGTGAATCTGATAATTCAATGGTTTCAGTGATTATAAGGCTCTAAATGCATCAATATAGATGAAATAACTACCGCGAAGTCTGCCTAAAGTTTTATCCAGTGAGAGCTGAATCACAGGATATTTTAATTGTAAATATGGAACATGAACGATTAAGTGTAGAATGTCATTTTTTTCCTCAAAAGACTATTGCAAATGGGGTATCAGTGGTATGCTAGAATTATCAGTTTCAGTATTTAATTTCGTATAATTGTTACTGGCGTCAGTAAATTACATTGCAATGATTACGAAGCCCATTTTGTAACAATTCTATGTAAAAAAAAAAAAAAACTCAGTGAGAATAGTTATTAAAGGCCGAAAGAGTTTGTATACATTTGTCTATATCCATACACTAGATTTGAGTACATATAGAGAGAGATTAAATGAGCAAACACAAATGATATAAATTATTGTATTTAGTTGGAATTGAATATTTAGATTACGCTTCATTATTTTAGTGTTTTAGATTACATAAATTTTAATTATTGTTGTATTCAGCCTGAAGTGTTTTACTATGCTCTTAGATATACAGTGTTTTTGGTGATTCCATTTGGCATATATTCAAATTAATCAATGATTTTTCTACACAGGGACATCAACAAATAATTGCCCATGAGAAATTCTTGGATTCGATCGACATAATTGCGTATTTAATTTTGTAATGCATTTATTGACATTGTAAAAGCCAATTTAATTGGAAATTGTAACAGTTTAAATTAGAGTGACCTATAGGTTGGTATTGGTATTAGCACATCTTCTTTTTTGAATTTCCTAATTAAAATTATTGCTTCGATGATATTGTTTAATAATATTTTGACTGCCAGTTTGGTACCATTGCAAAGAAGAAGTGAGTAAATGTTTCAAAGAAGAATGATAAGGATACTAAACTTCAGATTAATTATGTGGAGTGGCAGTCCAGATAAATCAAATTAATTAAAGAATTCAGTTCGGTAATTTATTTATTCATTTTTATCTATCCATACACACACACACACATATATATATATATATATATATATATATATATATATTCTGATTTGTAAGTATCTATTTCTTCTGGTAACATATACTGAAGGCAGCTATTAATGAAATTTACATCAATATTTTTTTCTGTTAATATTGCACGGTCACTTAAAAATTGATAACTTTTATAACTTTATTTGATATCTGGAAATAAGCATTGAACTAGTTCTCCTTGTGAGTGAATGATATTATAAAAGCCAGTTGATTATTTGATGCGGCCTATTGTTTCTTCAATTTTGTTTTTCCCTTTTCCAATATCCAATAAGTGTATCTCAAAATACTCTGCTGCAGGATCTTTTTTGTAATTTAACACGCATGTCTGCCATCAGTGAAAATTTATTAGCATGTCTCGGCTCATGTGAAGCCTTTAAGCACGCATTTAGTTCATCAGCTTGTGTTGAACATGAAAAAACAGATAATGTCTGTCAAAAATCACCTGCTAAGAATATTAGTGTACCACCGAATGGCTGTTCGCTTCCACGAAAATAGTATTATGTTCGATCCAATGCTTCCAAAGATTTTTTATGCACCATTGTGTATTCATCCTACATAATTTTCTTACATTGTTGGAGTACTTATTCCTAATGTTTCTGAAATGTCGCATGTTGGTGTTTCACTGTTTATATATTCACTGGTAATTTAAGTACTGAATGTGCTGTTCGACAGCCATCCAAAAGAGTCGCCGCAGCTCCAGATGATGAGATTGCCAATGCAATATTATTTTGTGATTATTCATAATTCATATGATTATCAGTAATATAGAATTGAGATATGTTCATCAGCCGTTAATGATAACAGAGAGCCTGCTATATGGTATATTCGTTCTTTAATCTTGAACACTTGCATATAATTCTCAGTTATTATATTCACTGTACCCAACAAAATCCTTTGAAAGCATATATTATAATTTCATGTTATTCCAAAAATGCTTCGATTGTTTCTTAGTACTTGTGACGAATGAGAATAGAGGCTCAAATGGTGCCCATTCAAACAACACAACCCAGGTGCTTCGTTTTTGAATTTCGATACATTGTTTTTGGTGCAAACCTTATTCATACTTTCAGCAACCACAACTAAATATTAAATTTCCGATATATGCTGGAATGGAAAACGATTAAATTTTGCCAATAAATTAAAAAATTCATTTGCATGCATAATCGATCTTTAAGTAACAAAAATTGTCTTGGTTCTCTAATTCTTATTTGCTTCATTTCGTGCTTCTTGTTGTTATGATGATTCAATAGCTCGTGACTGTGACATATGTAATCTATTTCTTTCATCTCTTTCATTTTCTCTTGGCTATTTTTCTGTGACGACCAGTATTTTGTGATTCCGGTGGCATTTTTTAATAACAGCAAAATGCGATCTCAGCAACAATTCTACACTAACATAGTCGAACAATCAGATTGCAAAATAAAAATACTTCCAAAACATCACTTCATAATTCAGAAAACCTACGACAATGAGTAAGAAATATTAAGAAACTTACAAAAAAATTTTAAAATTTATGAAACTTTAGAAAATTTGATCTACGCATGCGTGATAGAATTTCTTGCTTTGTGAACTTCATTACCGGAAATATTGGCTCATGACGCCATCTGCATTTAAATAATAGTTCTCCTGCAGTAATTAAATAATCATTCTCCTGTTGTATTATTAGGCCCATACTTTTCTCTCTTCTGGACAGATAGAGTTTTAAATTTTCTTCTGATAACGCGGATCGTTTTGTAAAAATCCAAGCATTAATCTGTCTTGTAATTCTATAATATATTTGCTTTATATATCATATGAATAGATTTAAAATGACTTATGCATATTTGAATCGGCTGATAATTGGATCTTGATGCATTAAAGATCTAAACTTTTGTACAGTCGTACTTTCTCTCTGGCAATACTAATTTTAGAATTTACTTATCAGTTAATTGATTGATTTTAAACAAATTTTGGTTCCTTATGAATGGCGTCATCAAGTAATAAATCTGACAGGAAACTGACCTGTATATTCTATAATATTTATCACAACGAATTATATATTTTAGTCTAGAATCTAGCAAGATTTTTATAAACGCAATTTTATAAGGCAAAATGAGCAGAAAACGTTTTACTAAAAATATGAATTTTGAACGAAATTTAGCAGCAATAAATTATTGTAAGAAAATAAATTTTCAAATATTAATTAAAATTATAAAAGATTAAAATATATTATAAGTGTGATTAAAATTACAATCTGCTTAGAGTTTTTCTGTTGGCGCCTCATTGGGACTCAACCATACTTGCCATCTTCATATTGTTGAAACGACAGTCGGGAGTAGTTCTGATTTTAATATTTATTTTATCTATGCTGTTCAAACATTTATCAAGTATGACCATTCATCTAATTTTAATATGAGAAATTATTAGTACGACTGATATTTTTGCTGTTCAATAAAGAATTTTTATGGGAATAAATGCATACTCAGGCAGCATATTTTACCATTGTATAAAGATTTTAGTCATGGATTCG
>JAPMOR010084113.1:91691-110416 GCA_026543865.1 Argiope aurantia | reverse complement strand
TAGTCATGGATTCGTAAACACAAAGCTACAACTTGGTCAAGCAACTAATAAACCATTTACTGAAGGAGAATCTTAATGAAGCATAATTGTCGAATAACCGTCCAAGAGATTACAAACAGATGGCCTCGTTCATAGCAAAAAAAAAAAACATTCTTTTATAAAGGAATTCATCATCTCGTGAACGAATGAAAAACTAGTTTCAAATAATATCATTATGTGTAGACTATACTTTTTGGCAAATAAGATTGCTTGTTCACTCCTCTTCAGTTTGCAAGTACACATAGATTCAAACCATTAAACCATTGAAGCAATTTAGCACAGCCTTACTTTCATTTGGGTAAAAAAAAATTTCTAAATCTGAATAGAAAAATTTCGTTTTTGTGATTAATGTCCTTTTTTAAAGCAAAATTGTCATAAATTAATCTTGCAGTTAACTGTCATCAGTAAATGGAGTTGTTTGGTTTTAATATTTAACCTACTTTGATTATTTATTTCTTCTCTTTTTTCATTACAAATCGTTAAGAGTAAAGAAAATTTTGCTATTGAAGTTCTCTCTTAAAGGTAAAAGAAATTGGGAAACCTTGAAAATGAAAAAAACGAATTCTTGACAAGGAATGCATATTGTATCCCAATTAATATAGATTTCGAAATTTGCAAAGCCCCATTGGAAAAAATTCAATAACAATAGCATTTTTGACATTGAAAAAAAGAATATGATTCTTCAATGAAAACCAATCATAGAAAAAAGTTCTTTCCGTCGGAGAAATATTTCGCACGAAAATCGATCTTTTTCTGCTCGTTTGAAGTAACTTAGTTTCTTGCCAGTTATGGTGAATTTTTAAAGAAGTAATTAATTACGATTAATTAACAGATTAGTAGCGTTAAGTACTGCTGCTCGATGTCTGCAAGCCCGAAATGACCGGAAAGTTTTTCAATAAAATCTTGGTATTTCAGTAAAGGACTAGCCAGCCGTTTTGTCTTCCTTTCTTACCTGTTGTAAAGTTCGCTCAAACTTGTAAATATAAATAATGGTATATTTCTGCTCCATTATGATGTATGATTAATTTTGCTTTGTTATATCCCTTTTCTTCTACCAGCCTAAATTTTTTAAATTTTATTTTAATGTATATTTTTTTCATTAATTCTTTTTTATTAATTTATATGTATATTTTGTATGTATATTTTCCCATTATTTATAAAATTATTTTTCATTTATACTTTTGTTTATTTCTGTTAAATGAAGATTCTGAAACTGGAATTTTGACTTTAAATTCTTAATGAATTTTTGTGTGATTATGAACATGTATAGGTTGGCATGCTTATGTGTTTACACCTGAGTATAAATGTATACCTCAGCAGTTCTGTTTTGCTTACTTTTATCAACTTTAATTATTTTGATTTTTACTTTCTTGTGATTTTCTTAAGGAAATGCTGAGTGGAAGGTTTGAATTGCTCGATATATTTACTTCTGAAAACATCATGTTTGTGTATGAGGAGTAGATAATGCTCAGTTTTAAATAAATAAACAGTTCTTTCATGTTTAAGGATTTCAACTAAATTTCATCAAATATATTTAATTATAATGTAACTTTTTTCCTGAAATTTAGATTGCTGTCTAAGTAATTTTTTTTTCTTTTATAAGATAACAAAGAGTTGCCCCCTTGCAGTAAGAGAGTGCTATATAAGAATATTACGTTTTATTAATGTTATGAAAAGATAAAATTAAGCCTTTAAAGATAAATTACTTTTAACTATTAAATGGTAACAAGAGAGAAGAGAAGTACCACTAGCAGATGAATGAAAAGTGATCCGATTCAATACACCGGTACTCGCATCCGTTGAAAGTAGGTAAAGTAATGATGTTATATTTGTGTTGGCTATATCTCAAATAAGAGATGGCTGTTTCGTTACTGAGACCATACCTGCATTGTTGTTGCAGAGTGTCGCTCATTCGGTAAACCAAATTAGGGAAGAGTATAGGCATTTTTATGTTTAAGCTATTATTTGATAGGCAGATAGAAAATTTGTAGAATTTAGGGGTTCAAAATTTGGGTTCGAACATTATTAAAACTAATTTTGACAAAAGCATGGATTCGTTAATTCAAAAGAATTGTCTTGCAAAATTAATCTATAATAGTGCAGTTTTTTGAAATTGATAGTTTAAAATTATTATAAAGATTATTGTCTTTAAAAAGTTTCATGGCAAAATTAGATTATTTATTCCTAACGAAAACTGTCTCCTTTCGAAAAAAAAGTTTTACAATAAGCAAATGTGGCGACATGACATAATGACATCACTTCTCTCCTTTGTTGAGTTGTTGAATGTACAGCAAATATCTGGCACTCACTCGCACACTCATTCGCCTGTCTGAAGCGAATTCGGGATATTTGCGCTTACTGTATGTTGTAGCTTTATTTAACAAGTTTTTGTTTCCTATCTTTAAGATGTTTTCAACTTTTGTTTAAAGGTTTAAAAGATGCTTAATAAATAAATAAATATTAGAGGCAAATTCTTTGCTTTGCCCCAAACGCAGACCACTCTTACATTCGTTCTCGCTGAATTTTTCAAACTCAAAATGTTTGCACCATAATAATATGTTTTGAAGGAAAACAGATCATTTTAAGGACTAAATATACATATTAAACTTTCAAGTAACTAATTTAGTACATGGTGTCTCCTTTTTTTGAGGGCCTTTTATGTGAAATTGAATTCACTATATATATATTCATTATGTAATATAGCCTATATTACTTAAAGCTAATTTCCATTTTACATTCCCCCCCTCTGTATTAAGTTTCAATAAAAAAGATTTCTCCTTATTGTATTGCTCTTTAATTTATATGGCATATTTAGATTAATTAAGTAAATATAATTTCAAGGTCATTTTTTTCTACGTTAATAACAGCGTTCGGAGATATAGAGCTTTTGAGAACCTAATGTGCATGGGTTTTAGACAATTTCAAATCGATACACAAAAGTTTATAAACTTACTATATTATTTTTACATTATATTCAAACTGAAGCGACTGACATGGTTTAAAGCTGTTAAAGAGCTTTCAAAATATCCTCTATCTCAGAATGATCTAGAAAATATTTCATATATGTTTCAAAAATTTCAAATTGATCAAGAAGTTCCGATTAAAAAATGTTCTCTATTGTTACAGAATTATCAATGATGCTTCCAAAAGTGTACAAACATCTAGAAAGCTTTAAAAATCAGTAGAATGTAATAATGTTTTAAAATATCCTAGAAAATTCCTGGATGTCCAGAACTTCAATCTTTTATATTGTTGTGTTTTGGTTCTCGCCCCTCTCCAGACACAGCTACAGCCGATAGCGTTTGTGATTAGAACATCTAAAAATCATATTTTTCACGAGATGGCGAGTATTAATCATCCCAGTTTGGTTGAAGTAGATTATTTGGCTTGAGAGATAAGGAATTCTATATATATATGTTAAAGCACTCTCATAAAAAAAAACTCTTAATGGCATTCCCATGACAATTTATTATTTCAAAATTCGTACTTTTTGATAGCATTAACTTTTGATTTTAGTAAGCATAAATGGTTAAAAGTAAAACGAATTTAGAAGACATAAATGGAAAAGCGTATCATAAAGTATATCCTCTTCTATTTATTAACATTCACGCAAGTTTAAAAACTCTTTCTTACTGAGCAACATTTTATAGTTAGTAGCAAAGTTATAGTGCATCCAATTCTAAATAAATACTACGTCTTTTCATCTAAATAATGTTAGTTGTTTTCTTCTGAAATAAAAAATAATTTTAGCAGAAATCATTTCTAAATACAGTTTCTTAAATTTACTTTCTAACAAACACTTCAGGAAAATTATTTGGAATTTTTTTTTCTAATCTTCATAAAGTAAAACAGAAATTGCTCCGTTAAAATATTTTAAAAAGTCCAAATAAAATGATAATTTGAATTTTTAAAAGAGCTTTAAGTTTGAATTCTTTCGTGTTATCATTAGTCACTAAATATGAAATCAGTAACTAGTTTATCACGAAGTATGCTTACTAAAGACTTTAGGAATAGCAAATTACGAACTCCTTACTTATCCAGGGAACAAGAGGTATTATACAAATAATACAGAAATTTACATTTGAACTTATTTTTTTAAGTTACTAATTTCTAAAGAAAATTGCTTTTAAGAACTCGAGTTATAAAAAAGGTAAGAACTTCTAGTGAATTATCTACTTAAATGGTTATATTTTGTTAAAATTCTAGAACAAAATACCTTTTTATCTGAAATAATAATCCTCTTCCTGGTCAAAATTGAACATTCTACTCAATTATGTGTTTTGCCTGAAAAATGAAAGCATATTTTGTTTCAGTTTCTTTTCTTATCATGTTGAAAGATAAAAAAATCATAATGATTAATATCATTTATTGTTATGGGAAATGTATGAAAGTTTTATTACTAATATAGTAAATTATTTTGTATAAGAGATAGATATTATTCCGTATGCATACCATACTGTATACGAATCTCTTTGGCATATTAATAAATCTTAATGGCTTATTTTCGTTTAATTTATCACTCAAATATATAAATGTCCATGTTGAATAGAATGGTATGCATATTACCAAAGAAAAAGAAAACAGAAAAGTGCTTGAAATCGTGTTGACTTGTTGTAAACTCATGTTGACTTGTTCTTGAAAATTAATAAAGATATTTTTTCTTAATGCTTTCGTAGATTTTTTCAGCCTGGAATTCATGATTTTGTATTGCAAACTGTTTTGTGAACTATTTCTCTTTCTAACTGATTTTTGTGTGATAGCGTCGTAATTTTGTATCCTACATCAATTAATATTAGCTATATATTATTGATGCAATTGACTTTTGATGAATTATTAATGGCATTTAAGATTGGTTCATTTTATGTGTAAGTAATTAAGAAGTATCCGCATTTTATCATTGAAAACTTGATACGGTTAACTTTTGCCTCAATAAGATATTGATATTGTTTTCAAAGACTTAAATGGTGGAAGAGATTCTGGTCTTCACCGCATTAACTACAAGACATGGCGTTAACTTTATAATTTAGAAAAAAAAATATTTCTGGATTTTTTAAGTATTCCTTTTATCCCTCTCTATCTAAGGAAGCAAGAGTCTTCTAATTGCTCAAAGCTGTGGATAATATCGAGTTCCTTGATTCTTGAAGACCTATGTGTTTGCTTCCTTGTTTGGGAAAATTGTTAGATTAGATCTCGTATTATTAAAACTCAGTAAGTGTTTTCATTTTAATAATTTCATTCATCCTGACCATTTGAGTTCAGTGAAAATCGGAGCTGCGAATTGGTGGATCATATTCTTGCAAGGTCCTATTTGGTGATAGGTGAGGTCCTATCTGGATTATAAATTATTAAATAGCATGGAATGTTAAAGAGTTTTCTTCTGAAATTTTCTAGATCCTTTTGAATAGAGTCCTTAATAATTGATGAAGAAATAAGATTAAGAAAGAATGACGATGAAGAAATGATTTATGCTCATGATTTCGTAATGTTTTTGGTACTAGCAGGGGAGTGTTTTTCTCAAATCATTAAACTTTAACGTTTTGCAGTCGTAGAGAATGCCCTATTTTATGGCGCTGGCGACTTGGGTGAGGTTCAATCCCGAGTATAAATTACTAAATAGTATAGAATATAAAAGAGCTTTCTTCTGAAATTTTATAGATCCTTTAGAATAGAGTCCTCAATAATTCATCTTCAGAAAAAAGAATCATGAACTTGATTAAATTCCTAATTAATCATGTAGAATTATTCCAATTAAATTAATCCTATCAATTTTTCGGTACAATATTTTAAAAATGTGTCCTTAAGCTTCCTCAACCTCAAGAGCCTAATTTTTCTTACTAATTCTGTGCATTTTCATGTTCATTCATCTTGGGTTTTATTGTACTACAAATATTTTTCACTCTAGTTTTTACCATTTTTGTTACATTATATGCAATCGTATTTTGTATGCTTTTTGCAATTGATTGCAGTGTATTTTTATTTCTTTTCTTTCTTTTTTTAAATAAAGTCCATCTATACCAAACCGGAAAGGAGCCACATGAGTATTAGATATTCCTTCCTTATTTATAGTCGCCTTGTCTTGGTTTTTGAAATTTCAAATTTGGAACTTAAGATCCAAAAAATATTTAGATATTTGCTATCCATATCTTCTAGATGGATTTAGTATCAAAGTATCAAAATTACTGATTCCAAAAGTAAAGTCTGGGATTTGAGTTCACCAACAGGAAAAGAGTTCTTTTGGTACACACTGCTTCCAGCGTTGATGGCAACGTTAGATTCTCGGCGTTCATTTGTAATAATGTTATTCTGAATTAAATTATTATGATTCCGTTTTCCAGAATGAGCGTTTGGCAACTGATGTTACTGTGTGAGAGCTTGTCTTGGATCGATTTTTTATCCTCAACATATATTAAATCCAGTTTTATTTTAAATGTAAAAAGAAACTTTGTTGGGGCCAATTCGCTGCTTCATCTCACTTGGGTGCAAGCACATATTGATAATCCCGGTAATGACCGATCACTTTGTAAAAACTGCTTCCAATTGTAGAGAAGTGTTAACTATCTCGGTGAAATATTCTCTCTTTTTTCAAAAACGCTGTTTTGAAGACATGATATCTAACTGGAATATGTACTGGAATAACTCTGGTATCTGGTTGCATGTTAAAGAGTTTCTTCTTATTATTAATCTTCAAACCTTAATCCCTTCTCGAGAGTAAGTTGCTAACCATGCCTCCTTTCCTGCCTGTCTTTTCAGATATAAACTATTAAATTCACCTAATTGCCCTTTTGGAGAATCAGTGGTGCAGACTATTTAGTTTTTCATTCTTTCGGCTTTTTGCCGTTTTATTTTGTGTTCAAAAGATAGTTTATATATATATATATATATAAAACTTAGATTTTTTTTATTTACTGCGTTATAGCATATATTATATTCACTTGTACTGTGTTTTTTGCTTTTCTGCAAGGAATATCTTTTATTAATGTAATGTACGCTGTGGCCTCTTAAGATCTGGACGTGAATCCGTCTCCCTATAAGGTGAGAAGGTCGACTTGGGTTGTGGAAAGTGGATTTCTATAGATGAGTAGTGGTCAATCCAATGAACCACTTATTCTAGGAAAAATTGAAAAAGATTGAAAAAAGAAATCAATTGAAGCTCTATGGTACTAGAATAAGTGCAGATAAAGCTGAAGAACTCACTTCAAAAAGATGGATACGATAGCTTTGTGAGAACTTAAAACATAAAACAATACTTAGATTACTTGGGTATATACTATATGGGCATATATTGTTTTCCTTGTTCACTAAAAAAGAAGAGTCATTCATTCAATTGGGAAATAGTGCCTTCATAAAGAGCTATTAGGGAATTGTATTCCACAGAGATATTACATTTACTGCCCTTAGAAAGTCCCAATACATCTAATTCTATAAGTTACCCTTCAAATATTCATGCTTATATCAAACTTATAAAATAATTTCTGCAGTAAAGGTGACTTTGAAAAAAAAGCTATTCGGAAAAAAAAGATACATAGATCCTACATTTACCATGATAGTGTTTGTAAGCCGGAAAAATATCTGTAAAATGTATGATCCCTGATACATAACTCATTCATCTAAAAAGAAATAAAGAAAGTAGTGCTACAAGGATTTGCTGTAAGACAGAAAACGAAGGAACAGGAAGACAGCCAAGCATTCTTGCGTGATATAAAAATCATTATGCCTAGAATGGATGATGTAATAAGAATAAGTTAGAATGAAGAAATAATTTAAATAAATCAAACCTTAAACATTATCATGTTACAATGTTTCAGACAAGCTTTCGGAATTGCTTTGAAAGCCAAGGTAGGCTTTAAATATATGGATTGGAATGCATTGATGCAGTTTGAAATTGGTCTCATTGCAGGAATATGACAGGAGGTGGGGAGGACATATATCCTAGATTTTTCAAGAGGCGGCATTTCGACCACATCAGATGGCAGATTTAAAAAAAAAAACAATCAAAAGTGATAATATATTTCACGAAATCGACAACATTTAAAGAAATAGGATTACAATATTAAAAAGTTAGTTTTAAATACATTTACGGAAAAGAGGATTTTTCTTAGATGTTAACCTTCCTCAAAAATCATTAGTTCAAGAAAAAAATTTTACAATCATAAAAAAATAATGCTTAAACTGCAGCAGCAGGGTAAGATGCATTATAGTACTAAGTTAAGCCATTTTTACAAAGTAAAAAGAAAAAAAAAGGCGTAGCATTGGCAAACATTCGCCAAACCAATATATTTAGGCCTCTTAGTAAAACAAGACATTGTTTTACTGAGAGGCCTAAATATATTGGCTTCCAGTCAGCACCCAATAAAAGGAGTTTCCATAAACCTTTCTCTAATACTTCCTATTTAAGATGTTTTCCTCTTCGCCGGTATGAAAAATCTATAAATAGTGTAAAATGAAGTCTCCTGATAGCGGCTGTATGTTTGAACTCGAAAAACTCGAGAAATATTTAACTGATACAGAAGATATTTGTACCATTTTGTACGGCAATTATTGGAGAAGGTTTTAATATGTTGAAATCATATCAAAATGAAAAAAGGAGTTTTATAATTGCGATTTTAATTATTTTCCCACAACGATTCGCGCATGCGTATGAACACTTATCCGTGCATGTGAGAAAACTTCAAACTGCGCATGCGCAAATAGCAAGAGCTGTGGTATGCATATGCGATACATTTCTTTGTTTACCTCTGTTTGTTAATCAATCACACCAGAACGGTTGAACGGAATTGGATGAAATTTATAACAGAAATAGATTATAGTCTGGAATAGGACATAGGCTACTATTTATTCTGGTTAATTGGGTGATTAATTTTTTATAAATTAAAAACTAACTTTCCCTCCAAAAATCTTTTCATTTCCCCAGCGCCAAATGAGTAACGCTTCAGTCTTTTTTTCCCACCCTAACGAGGTTAGGCTTAACATGTTTTCGACCTATTATTTCAAACGATTCTGTTTATTTTCTTAGTGTTTGATGCATTTAAAACTAAACATTGTTAATTAATCGACTTTTAGGATTCATTCTGAAGTACTTTTAAATTAAAACAAAACAGAATAAAGGAAATTAAAATTTCTAATCAGCACTGCGTTACCCGAACTGGCATAGAAAATTCACGCATTTGTGTTACTCCAACTGGCGTTTAAAATTCATCATGCGCAGTTTGTTCTTATTGTTGACAACTGTATTTTCATTTTCATTAAAAGTTTTAAAAAAATTGTGTATCATAATGTTGTAGCTATCTCAATCTTGATCGATAAATAAAATAGAATTTATTTTTAAAAATTCGGACGATTTGAATCTTCTGCTAGCCCAACTCCGCAAGGATCGCAATATAGCTGTGGCTATAGGTTTCTCGGGCATTGCTGCAACGGTGGTCGGACAGCAAATACCGTTTTTAAATTACCGCTTAATCTTGCAAGCAAAGATACCCCCAACATGCTTCATCAAAAACAGCGACCGGGGAGTCCTTTTGCATCAATGCAAGTTAATATTAGGGAAGAGTGCACAATGTAGCACAAGCAGACATTAGAAGCGTTAAACCGCAACCTGCAGGACATTGCGGCAACCAGACGGTGATAGGTGACAATGTCGTTTTGCACACAATGACCTGTTTGCAATTTTTGTCAGCACTTGCGGACTATCAAACCCCCTCCAGCTGTGGGATAAATACAAGGACGCTTTATGAGAAGATATCGTGCATAGGCTGGATGGCACTCACTATGACGTAATCATTAACAGGGCTTAGGTATTGATTGACGCGCAAGATGCTTAGGTCAGTTATATATATACATCAAAATTTCCACGCGAACGAAGTCGCTGGGAATATCTAGTGCAATATAAATATAAAATCTGGTTGTAGCGGAAAGATGACAAAACAAGTGAAGTATCCACCATATCCCATCTAATCTTCGCAATACTATTTCAACTTATAGGTATAAGCGACGCTTAGGCATTTTGTAGTGAGACTAAGAAAACCGAGTATGCATTTTTTAACAATTTTTTTCGTCTGATAGAAACCAAAATTTTATACAGATATTCAATTTTAATAACAAGATTGCATATCATATTTCTTTTATCTAGTTAATTGCGCTTTTGAAATATAACTTTTGCATACACTGGAACATACAGATCAACAGAAAGTTGACCCATTGATAAATTTGGTTCAAAATTTGATAGAGATATACAAATGTTAAAATTATTTACCGAATTTTATTAACCTTACTCTTTACGTTTGTTTCAATTATTCTTTAATTTGAGCATTTCTATCAATGGATATTTCATAGAAATACATAAATTTGTTTTAAAAAGCAAGCAATAAATTCCAACTGTTTAATTTAAAGCATTTTTGAGTAATCAGGTTCACAGACAGACAGACAGACAGAACAATAGATAGATATATTTCTAAAAATGCCCTTCCCGAATTGATATGGAAAGGCAGCAAAATACAATATTTTTCCAATTTGTGTACTCCGCGCACTAGAAGGTAAAAAGAGGTACAACCGCAACAGCGTTTGACTCTCGCAAGATATTAACAGTTTTTGAATGTGTTTTGAAGACTGAGATAAGAATAGACTATAGAAACACACAACCGTGGTTGTGTTTTAATGAAGAAAGCAATTATTTTCAGATAACAAAAATCTTTCTTGTTTTTCTTTTGAATGAATTAAATGCAAATCTTCAATGTTGCGGTTTCTTTATATCTTTAGAATAATTTTTTTTAAAAATTTAATAATTTAGAGCAAAAATTACGTACTAATAACAAAAATATTAAAAGGACTTTTAATTTTGATATGAACCGTCAGCTATTTTATTATTGCTTACACATTTTTAAAACCAAGGATAAGAATTATACTACTTTCTTTCTTCCACTGGAAAAGAAAGGAATTTATAATTTTTTTAAACTCTCTAGAATGAAATTCTCCGAGTTGTATTCATAAGAAACTTAAAAGATACGAAAACCTTTTTAATAAAATTTATTTCTTATCATTTTCACTATAATATATACTTTCATGAAATTGTTTGTGTCTAAAGATTTTATTAATTTAATATGAAAGCATTAAAGATGCTATTTTCTACAACAGTGGAACAAATTTAAACTTGTGTAAAGGGTGATTCTTTAAACAATTAGAAATAAACGTATCATTTAATTATGCTGTTTCTAATATTAAATACAGCCAAATCTGAATATTTGATAAAGTTAACTTCTTCCGTTTCCTTTTTTTTTAAATGTAAACGAGGATTTTTTTTTTTTTTTTTTTTTAATTCTGAAAGAAACTCGACTGGCGGTGTTTTGAGTTCTGTGAATTAATTTAATTATTGAAATATCTTTATCTATAAGATTTTGAAATATTAGCTTTTAAAATATAGTTGTTACAGGTTAATAATCGCATTATTCAAATCACAAATTGTTTTAAAAATTTTAAGAACAATTACAATATAATGCATTTAAGATAAACAACATTTTTTTTAAGAAAATTTTTTGGAACTTTCTGTTTGTTTTTCTCCATTAAAAAATTTTAATTGCATGGATTTTATATACTTTAAGAATTCAAAAAAGATGTTGATAAAAAAAGCATCTTTAAACAAGAAAGCTTAAACAATTTTGAAAAATTACATATGGTTTTAATTTTTTCTGAATCATCTTTTTATTTTTTCTATATTTTTAATACCAGAAAAATATATCTACGTAATTATTTTATGCATTTATATTTATGTGACGATTTTGTTTATGTTTTATTATTAACATGCTTTATTAATATATTATTAACATGTTTTATTAATATATTATTAACATGTTTTATGAAATATGTTTATATAAACATTCTTTCTCATCTGTAAAATGCCAGTCTTTGGCTGACAAAATCATGATAACTCTAATCAAAAACACTGGAACCGAACAACTGCAGAAAATGCATTTCTTTTTCTATGCTACCTTAGAAACATTTATGAGAAGGACATGTTCAAAATACCTCTTCGGACAACAACGTCTGTAGAAGGGGTTAGAAATAGACTGATCCTGAAAGGATGGGGAAACGAGTTATTTATAACATCACAAAAGCCCCTCAATTCTAACTGGACAAATACTCTGAACTCTTAGCAAGGTTCAGCAAATGAATATGAAAAGTCAGCATTTGTTTGCTCTATCCAAAAATTGACGTCAGGATGGAAAAGAATTCAACAACGTGTATATGGCGACTGGTAAATACCAAACCTGCTTCGATACAGATGAATTAAATCATTATTATTACAGTAAATCTAGGCTAATTCAAATATTTTTTTTAAATTCGAATTTTAGCCGAACTCTTTATTTTTCTTGTTTATTTCTTATTGCTCTTATAAATTCTTATTGTTTTTTTTATTTATATACGTCCGCACTTATTGTCCTTCGCATGTTGATGAATAAATACACTTTTAGGTTGTTCATTCACTCGAGAACTTTAACTTCTGTGCGATCCATTCAATCAAAATTGTAATTAAATATTTCACTTATGGCAGTTTTTTAAAATTTAAGCGTAAAGAGTATATGTTTATTAAAATTATTGAACTTTTTAGTAATAAATATTATTACCTTATTTACAAAAATTATATATTATTTATGAATTATGTTATTTATTAAAAGTTTTAAATAGTAAAAATGAAGCTTTTCTTGTAATTAAATAAAATTCTTTTTTCATGTTGTTTGTACATTCCTATGCAAAAAATTTTTTAACTAAAATTTTGAATAAATAGAATTTTTATTGTAATCCCTTCGTTTTCCAATGAGTCAATTTCCCCTGCAAATCATTATTCTAGAGTGCTTTTGTTGCATCCATTATTTGATTATATAAGCGTGTCTTTTTTCAAATGAATCAAATATATGTCGACATAAATTGTCAGTACAAGTTCATGGTAAAATTCAAAAAAAAAAATCTTTAGAGAAAAAATTTTTCTTTTGAAAATTACATACAACATCAAATAATATTATGATTATGTTTAACATACTCATGTTTTTATAAGAATAATTTGTTTTATTATTAAGTACGATTCTTTACTAGAGAGTCATTTTTAACACCTCAACAACCTTCCAAATGTAAGAAGTCCGTCATGTTTCTCAGTAAAAGTTACCATACATGTCAATAGTTCATTGTAATTTTTTATTTTTCATACGTTCTCGTGACTACACAACCATATTTTCAAGCTTCAAAATTGTTGATGTATTTTATTCTTTTATATTATTTATACAATTTTTCCCTATTTAAATATATATCCTTCTACGATAAATTGAGGAAACCGTTTTTAATGTTTTTTTGTAATACAATATTATTTGGCTTAGTAATTAATCTATAAAAACGTACTTTATCATCCTATAAAATCTTTTTCAAAAGCTTGCTCCAAATAGCGCACTATTTTATTTCACATTTATAGAGCACTTATACCATTTAATGGAAATAAATTGTGAGTTTTAATTTTGCAACATGATTGTCATCCGAGTAAGTTTTCTGCTCTGAAGATGACTTGAAGAATACCTCAACTACTAAACCAAAACATCCTTAATAGTGCATATAGTTGAATAATGAATTATTGTATTCATTAAAAAAATCTTTGACTTGATTGTTAAACAAATTTTGTTTAAAAAAATTTAAAAAAAACATTTAGTTGTTGCTGGATTTCTCAGTAGATGGCGCCACAAATTTTGGGCCTTGAATTTATTAAAATGTTTTATTATTATTACTCCAGCTTTGAAACTAAGTAAGATATAAAGTATTTAAGTATTTTATTTCGTATGAAGGTATTTGATTTAATAATATGATCCCACCATCTTAAAACATTGTAAAAAATTTTTTACAATTATGATGAAATTATGATTATATGATTATGAAGAAATTACATGATTATGATAACTATGAAGAAATTATGATGAATTATATGATTATGAAGCGTATGTGTTCAGTATTCTAGATGTGAGATATTAAAAAATTAAGGTGTTAACGAAATCAAAACTTAATAATTGTTCGTACAAAGCATAAAAATTATTTACAATTGTCGAAAGAATTAAATAGTAAATTCACATTTCTTTTATATACTTTTGGTGCATACTATCAATTTAAAGTATGAACATTTTTTTAATTCACAGTGGAAGTGTAGGAACAGGTTGTGAGTAACGCAACTCATCATCGCAAGTCATTGTGGTTCACACGTAACTAAATATTATAAATAATTGTTAATGTTCTGTATTTGTTTAATTGTTATAATTGTTCATGTTTGTTTTTGAAGTAATTGCTGCAAAAATATTTTATATATTATTTTGTGCTAAATGAAACTGTTTTTCTGCTGTTGCATCTGGCAACGAGGATTATGTTGTAAAAATAAATAGAACGAGTGAGATGCTCGCTGTTACTTGGAATTGACGTAGTCTGTGTTTGATTTTAATTTCTTTAAAACACTTTCAATCGTTGGTCGTAATATCCTAAATAAGAAATGTTTATTTTATGTATCGGGCGTTTACAATTTGCACTTTAAAATGCAGAGTCATACGCCGATAGAAACTTCATATTTTACTACTATTCATCAATGGATGATTACTTGAATTCGATTAAGTTCAGTTCCTCTGATAATAACTTGAATGCAGGAATATAGAAGCATCGTAGGTTATCCAGTTAAAACTCTAGGTGAACTGTATTTCTACATATTCAACTCAAACGTGGATGACTCCTAAATATGTACAATATATATTTTCTTAAAATTCCATGAATAAAATATTTTAAATATTTCAATGTTCGGCTTTAAAGCTAATTTATTAAAACATAAAATGTTTTGATCAAAATAATATTTTGTTGTATGGTTGTTGTTGTTACTTATGGCACTTGTCATATACAAGTCAGCGATTTAAGCCGAATTTGTGCAGTAGCTTCTGAGGCGTTATAAGGTTAAAAGTGTTTTATCAGTGTATTCTCAAAATACTGAAATAAAGCAGTACTTATTTTTCGAAACGATATTTAATTTATTTCGAAAATGGAGAATTAGGAAGAATCGGCACTATCTTTAGCAGGAAAGTCAGCATTCAATCTTGCTAACGTTATCTGATTTTGAAACGCTTTCATCTTAAATATTATTAAAGTTCCTAATATTTTTGGCAAATTCAACAATCGCTTATTTGTTAAAAATTCAATAGAAAAATTCTAATAAATCAAATTAGAAAAACGTTAGAAACTTTATACTTTCCAATTTTTTTATGTTTCGTTCGTAAGGAAACACAAAAGTTTCGAACTTTATATTTTGTTCAGGTTATTGGAAATTCAAATTTATCCACCATCGTGCAATATCCAATGAAAATGATCTAATTTCATTGATATTTATACTTGCCAAATATACCTTTTTTGAGCGACTTAGCCAAACATAGCAATCCCAAAATTCAAACTATGAAACCTACAGGAAAAATACCTCATTTCTAGCAACCGTCAACGATTACAGATGTTTGCAAAAAAAGAGAAAGAGAGAAAAAGTATTATTTCAACCACGAATTCTGTAAGACAACATTCGATTATATGGATAAGCATGAACACTTTTTCATAGACAAAGTTCTATGACCTCAACTTTTAAAATATTTACACTCTATGACGACATGAACAGTTATAAACATGGGCATGTATACAATACATTATCAGATAAGCACCAAATAAAAATATGAAGTAGATTTCATGAGCGCAATTGCGTGCTCTCTTTTTCCTTGAATTTATGGCTTGGTCAAAGAATTTCTTATCAGTTATCAGAAAAAATGTATTGATCGATTTTCTAAATTGCTGTTTTTTAGCACTTAACTTCTTTCTGAAAGAATTTCATTCGAATCACAGAATACTGAACATAAAAAAGAAAGCGAAATCAAACGCTTAATGCTCTTTTTAGTTAATGACTTTTTCTTGAGTTGGTGCATTCAGGATGTGTTTTATGCTCATTTTATGGAAGAAATAAGTGCATTTGATTGCTTCCAAAACAAAATTCCATGTCATACCGAGGTATATTTGTATGGATCTCACGAAAGGCACTTAACATTCTTAGGAAATTCTCATTTAAGAAATCACGTTTCGAATATTATCTTTAATGGCTTTAAAAGCACTCTCACAAATGCTTCTCAGGATAATCCGACAAATCACATTCAAGGCTTTTATTACAGATCCTTTCAGGCACTTTTATACAGAATCATAATTATTCCTTCAGAAAAAAAGGAATTAATTTACTCAGATTCGAAAGAATAAACTTAACAAACGTAATAAAAATTTAAAATTTTTTTAACCACTCTTATTTATGTTTTAATTAGAATAAAATGCTGTTTTGTCAAAAATATGAATGTCAGAACAAAATCGGTATAGGAAAAGACTAATAGAAATACTCTTAGCAAGCTGGAATTTCAATCGCATTTATGATATATTTTTTCTATGAAAGTTAAGAACTTTTCTTTCTTAAGATATTTATTATGGCTTTATTTCTTTATGGCATATTTTTCTGGACCTCATGGTTTTAGAATTTTGATTCAATGTTTATTTTTTCATAATTCTTTAATGCACTTACTCTTAAAAAGTTATTTATTTTTGTTATTTGTATTTTATTTCATACCAATAATGTAAAGGAAACTGAAAATATTCTTTTCACACATTTACCAATAGATGGAGTCACTCATATGGAATTAACATGTAATTAATTTTAATCAACATATTGGTAATAATGCTCTGAAATATTAAATATTAAGTAGTCAATGGGAACAAACTATGCAGCATATCAGAGCATTAGTTCATTAAGAAGTAGGCTCAAAATTTGTTATAAAATTTTATTTATTTTTTTTTTTTTTCAAAACTGCAATAAGCAAAGGTAAATAAAAGCATGAAAAAATGCAAAATCATCTCATTCATGGCTTTAATTGGAAATGAATGCAAAGAATTCAAGCGTTGAAAGAGAAAGAATGATATTGAAACTTTCTACAGAGGCGGCGGAAGTAGGGGGCAGTGTCCCCCTGTTGGCAACCGCTAGCCCCCCCCCCCGTCGGCTAGAGATTGCGAATTTTAATTGCTGATTTAAAATTTAAAATTTAGCAATTCTATGTGTGAGTGAGACTTGCCATTGTATATGATGGGATTAAGAAAAATCAACATAGGGGGATAAAAAGGGATAAAACTAACTTTTTGAGAGGCTTATGGGCTCACTTGCAAAAACTTCGGGGGGGGGGAAGTACTTTACCATAAGAACACGTGACTAAACATGAAGATAGGAGAGTTCTATTCAAGATATAATTGTATTCTAATAAAATGCATTGGTTTGTTAAGCCTAAATATACATTGAAGAATAAATACATGAAGAATCTAATGTTTAAGTAGTCCATTTTTCATTTCTTATATAAAATATTTTGTTCATATATTTGCAGAACATTTTCTCCAACTTTCTTAAAAAACAACATCATTGTATCTTTTCCGCATTCTATATTGTCCATGTCCGAATTAGAGTAAATTTTTGTTGACCACACGCACTAATTCGAAATACATCGCACGGATTCGAAATGCATCTGAATTCCTGCTCGTTGTTCCATTCCTTATTTAAAAAAAATTTTAAGTAGAGAACCACGTTAAAAAAATCAATTTTTTGCGAAAACATTGATTTCTTTTTATAATTATTATTCTAGATTTCAAAAAGGTTTCTTTTATAAAACATTTTGAACTTAGTTTCAATAATCATTTCATATTGCGTCTGATGTAAATTGATAAGAGCATGCATTTGTTCATTTAGCTTGACACCTCGTTTTGGTGCAATTTGTATTTATATCTATATACAAAATCTAAAATGAAATAAACTAAATTTTTTCTAAAATTAGATCTCAGAGAAATTAAATGTTAAAAGTCTCATAAAAAATAGACTCAAATATTGACAATCTTTTGATGGTCAGGGAGAAAAAAAAAATGAGAATAGTTTTTGCAAGTATCTTTATAAATTTTTAGAGAGAAAGCAAGGGTCAGCATCTGAATAAAAAAAATTATAATACTTAATTTAAAATAATAATACTTAATTTTTTTGTTAATTAAATGTAAAATTAATAAAATCAATGTAATTAATTAATGTTGAATTAATTATTATGTGTTATTTTGAAGCCAAATAAGAGAAATTACGCTTGCACCCCCGGTCGGAGTTGCCTTGCGCCCCCCCCCCCCCGTCGGCAAATCTCTGCCGCCGCATCTGACTTTCTACGCTGAACACTAGAATGGCTGCTTTCACAAATGCGTTTTTCATTTTTGTGCTACAAAGAAGGTTGATTAATTTTAAACCAAGTGCAGTAATACTTAAGTAGTTTGATGTTGATGTGATCACAATACGACTTTAAAAATGTCTAAAGAGGGGAAAATGTGACACGAGGAAATGATACTTTGTAAACTAAGAGTGTTGAAAATTTCCGAAAGTATTAAGCAGTTTTAATGAATAATAAGTAATTTATAAATAAAAAGTAGGTATTTAAATAATTGAAGAGACAATCATTAAATAAGCATTTGCAGATTTTAATGATAAAATCGCTGATAAATAGGCTAGTGCTTTTTATAAATCGAGAAAACATAAAAATTATAGAATAAAGCTTCGAAACAAACATTGCAATTCATATCTAATGTGTTTAAAGGTATTTTTTTTT
>JAPMOR010084113.1:54687-67520 GCA_026543865.1 Argiope aurantia | reverse complement strand
AAGAAGACTCTCGATTTACACACAGAATTTCATTGAAAAGTTTTCAAATATATCTGTACAATCCCGAAATATCTCCATGGGATTTCCATGCTTTTGGTTCTGTAAAATAATCAGTGAACTTGTGACAAAGGAGCGCAGGAGTTCATGGAAAAATGGACCCATCTACCATCTATGGTGGATCTATCTATCAGTATTAATGGTAAGCATGTGTAATCATCATGTCACACAAGAACTATTATTAAAACATTCTTTCTAAATTATCCAAATACAATTACCCTAAAATAGGCAGTTTCATAGGCAGTGCATATATAAGCAAGAATGCTCGAATATATCTACTCTTGTTTGTTTGAAATATATCTAGAATAAAAATTATTGATAAATTTTATACAGATATTAAAAATTCGCGATAATGCAAAAAGTTAAACCCGGCATACGGTTTTTTAAAAATGTTCATTCAAGGTATCAAAACTTTAATCTAATGTTTATTACTATTTTATATTACTTAATGTCAGGAAACAGAGCTTTGAATCAATTCTGACTTTTTAATAATCTTTCATTCCATTCAGGGAGGATCTTTACAAACCGTTGGAGCTTACATTTTCTTCACCTCAGGTATTCTGTTTTCCTTGATGCAGACTGTAACTACTTTTATGTATTCTAGATTTTCCAAGATCTTTTTCGCTCGTATTGTCTTAGTGGTAATCGTCGCTGGATGTTTCATTGCTGGTATCCTTTAAAAAATATTCTAGTATTTTCTTTTGTAAAAGATTCGTGCATATATTTTTGACGGATTTATGTTGTTAAGAGAAGAGCTTGTAAAAATTTGTTTTTCTAACACTTTTCCTCGATTTGCATTTAAAATTAAAAATATCACATGAATTTAATTATAAAAAGTTAGAAGTGTTGCCAATAATTCAACAACTCAATCCATATCTAGTTCAAACACAGCAGACTATAGCCAGAGGGGGATTTGGTAATCGCTCCAGTGGCATTGACATAACTGACAGTCCATTGCAATTGAAGTAGAGTTTTCTAAAGATGTAAAGTTTTAGTAAATGCAAAGCGAACAATCAATACGTTGTTGTCAATTACTTCTCCATTTTGTTTTCGATTATTATTTTTGAAATAAAGGATGAAAATTTTTTCTCGTGTAGGTACTTAAAAAGGTAGGTGATTGTTACACTTGGACTAATTAATAATTGTAAATAATCCACACACAAAATTATTTTAAAATGCTAATAACGAGCTAAATTAAGATAAATAAATTTTTAACATAAATACGGAGATGAAAATAAAATCGTGAAAGCGGAAGATGATAATAGAAACATTTTAAACTAGCCAGAATTTTAATATGTATTAATTTTTAAGGAACTTTTTACGTAGGATTTTAACAATGGCCATGATTAGTAGCGTCTCACGCTTTTACAACTTTGTTTTGACAATATATTTGAAAATATTATATTCTATCTTCTACATACTATTACTAATAAAAGCGTATTTTTTTTAAAAAATTACATCTACTTTCTGTTACGTTTGAGGCGTTAGTATATTTCATAATTCACTATTGATATTATTATGGAGTTTCCTCACAAATTTCCTAAAGTTCATTTTCATATGGGATTTCTGATATTGATTCAAAACTAAGTAAAATCAGCTTATTTATTAATAAGTAAGTTCTGAAAATATTTAAGAAATTGTATTGGTATTTGGAATAACTGTGTAAATAAATATTCAGTCTTTATAAGCTTTAAAAAAGTCAAGTCAACTGAAATTGTGTTAAAAGATCGAATGAATGTCTGTTTATATATTTCCTATTTATTCAAAATCTGAAAATATATCTGAATAATACGATTTTTCTATGGAAATGTCCTTAATATATTTGAAGCTGTGATCATGTTTGAAAAAAATCAAAATCAAAAATCAGATCCTTCAACAAATAATACCCTAGGAAACGAAACTTCTATTCCTATATTTACTGAAACAAAACAGGTAAGATTTTCTCTGTAATTTATATATATTAAGAAATTTTGAATTTCTTAAAATGCATTTCAAATTCTTATGCAAAGTTAGAACATACGCCAAAAAATTAATCTTTTGAAAATGTCAAATTCTATTTCAATTTCTTTCAGATGAATGCTCAGATTCTTGCTTTTGGATTCGAGCGGGCATGCGTTTTTGTATACGCATTGTTTTTCCTCACCTTCTTCATCGAATTTCAAACTTTGTCCACTTACATTATTCTAAGGCCACTGGTAATGTCTTCTCCAAGTGATTATACGAGTTCGGCGACTGTAAATGAGAGATTATAATAAAGACTTTTAAGCAACTTAAGACTATGGAATAAAAATTCTTCAGTGGTGTTTGAAATGTGAAGATTTGTAAGAATCTGGAATTCAAATTCTTTGATGAATACAATACTTTCACTTTGTAGTACCTGGCAGACCGAGCATCGCTCGACAGTTTTATTTTTTGTAAAATCGTATTTTGTCGGAGAAAATATTTAGATACGAATCGCATACTGATTGCATGTGAATATTTTTTAAATCTTGCCTACGAATAAACTGGTCATTTAAATAAAAAATTCTTGAATGCACTTAGTTTAACATGTTATTCGGAACAGTCTGCTACATTACAGTATTCATTTTACAATTTTTTTTTATCATTACCTATATTTTTGAACTTACGCTCAGTTTTACCATGGTGAAATCGGGTTTTAACCTAATACTTCCTTCCATACTATATTGCGGGTATGGCATTGTTGTAATTGCATTGTTGCTATTGGATGTGAGCCGAATGTATTCGTATTCGGACATTGTTGTCCGAATACGAATACATACATGTCAAAAAATTGTGTAGTATCAGTAGATTACTATCATATGGCAATAATGCAAGTAACACAAAAATTTACGAGATGACGCTATATGACATTATCAGTATGAGATCAGATAGAAAAAGGCTCTAATAGTTAGTTATAAAAAAAATTTTATTTGCGTAAAATCGCGTTTTTTCAGGAAAGACACCTCTATAAATGAACTTAAAAGGAAAAATCTTAACTAAATATCAAATTTGAACCAAATCTATTGAGCCGTTTACGAGACACACGAAATAAATTTATATACATACAAAAATTGTTCTTTAAAACTTATAAGTTAATGCGTATACGAGAAATTAATATATAAATAGGGAAAAAATAGAATAGTTTGCAAAAAGTATGCTTTTATTGGAGTAAAAAATATAGAAAAATAAGGGTTTGATCAACGTTCTGGAAGCCAAAACAAAACTCGTGAAACATGATCCACCAGTAACTCTAATCCACTCTAAGTAAAAATCAAAAATAAGTTTTAATTTTTAATGAATGTTTAAGATAGTTTGACATTCATTCTGGTTAATAACTTTCGGCTCCTCAAACTTTCCCAATTTTTGTGTCTGTTCCAGAGTTTTGATAAAAATAGAATAAATTTCTACATTTTAATGTACGAATAAAAGTGTGACGATTGAAATTCGTTTTTCCTTTCAATATTTCAGGTTTTGAGCATACATTATATTTTCCTTATCATGAAATCTTATAGTCAAATGCTGAGTGAGATTCTTCTCTTTTTATTTAGGAAAAATCCACAAATAATATTAAAGGCAATATGATATTTATGTTCCGAAAATGTAAAAAATTTCAGAAGTTTAGCACATCAGTAAACGAGAGAAAAATTTATCATAAAGTTCCCTCTTCACAAACCTGAAACGTATTGAAATTAAATTTTTTAAAAAGTGTGAATATCATTTCTTTTCAATAATTCATTTTAAATTATAGTCAATTCGAATTTAGCTACAGTTCGCTACTAAAAAGTTGATGTTATTGTTTTAATATGAATCTCTGATTCAAGTTTTAAACATATATTATTTGGTCTAGGAATTAATTCGTGCGGTTTTTAATAAAAAATTAAAGCTTTATTTCAAAAGCAAAATACATAAATACGTTATCAAAAATATTGTCCATTGCTAGCCACTACTTTTTCCCATCTTACAGACAATTTATGAATTCCATGTCGAAAGAATTCCTCACTTTTCGAAGCAATCCAATCAGAGATCCATTTTGCAATATTTTCTGATGAAGTGAACCGCTGTCCAGGCAAATCGTTATTCATGCAATCAAACAAGTAGTAGTCTGAAGGAGCAATGTCTGGTGAATACAGCGGGTGGGGTAACACTTCCCATCCGACATTTTCCAAATATGTTTTGACCGGTTTTGCGACACGTGGTCGAGTGTTATCATGTTGAAAAATAAGTTTATTATGTTTGTTATTCCATTCTGGTCGTTTTCTGGCCAGAGCTTGTTTCAAACGCATCAACTGAAGTCGATAACGTTCTCCATTAATAGTTTCCCCAGGTTTCAGAAGCTTCACATTTTTTCGGCTGTCCAGGTCGTTCTTGGTCTTCCAAGCCGTAATCACCACTTTTAAACCGTGCAAACCACTTCTGACACGTTCGCTCAGCTAGAGCATGGTCACCATAAACTTCCACCAAAATACGATGACTTTCGGTAGCACTTTTCTTCATGTTAAAGTAATGAAGAAGAACAACCCGCAAAAACACTTTATCAGGCACAAAATTTGACATTTTCAGTTGAATAAAAATTGTTGTTGTTTACGCTTAAACCGAATGGCATATACTAAACTATGTAGTTTAGACGCAATAACAGTAGTTTTAAATGCATGTTTCAACAAACGAAACTCTGGGACAATAAGCTATTGGGTTGTTCGGAAAGTAATTTCGTTTTTTTTTTTTTTTTGGAAATGAAAGACAGTTTTCGTATAATAAACAAATACTTTATTAAATTATATATTGGTCGTTCTGGTCCAACACCTTTTGCCATCTTTCTGGTAGTAGCATAATTCCACGCTCATAAAATGTTTGGTCTTTGCTGCTAAAAAACTGATCGAGGTGGTTTTTGACCTCCTCATTTGAGGGGAAGGTTTTACCGTCTAAAAAATGTAGCGAACCAGTTCTGGCACTGGCGTACTGTCAACACACCTTCTCCATACACATCGGTCCATTTCTTTCTGGCTTAAACAGCATTTTTACCTTTTCTGTAGTAAAACAGTAAGATATGTCGAAAATGCTGATTATCGCTCTCCATATTTAAAAGGGCACCAACCAAAAACTACTGCGTACAATTAATTGGAATTTTTCACACACAAGCCTTGCTATATGAGCTCTCAAAGCATATAAAAATTATACGGCTTAAATGTGAAGTTGGGTGCAAAGAAATACAATTAAATCCTCTGTCGGGAAAAAACAAAATTACTTTCCGAACAACCCAATAGTTACGCCATCTCTTGCAAAACCGCGCGAATTAATTCCTAGATCAAATAGAATAGGGGGAAATCATTCAGTTTTACAGCATAGTATGTCCTAAGTAATATTTCCCTGTTGTAAAGAAGTATGTAGCTTAAAATAAATGCGAACTGAACACGTTATAGGTTCTGAAAAATTTTGGATATGAGAACGAAACATTTCATAATAACTTATTTTTCTACAAAACAAGGGATGGAGTACAAATGATAAAAAATAATAAGCTTTTTAAACAAATAAACTAATATTGATATTATTCAGAGGTTTCAATGTTTGTACATTTCGCTAAATTAAATTATAATACAATTTATTCAATTATTCTTATTCTGCCGTGTGATATTTGTACATCTGTACTTCTGATAAAGATGAATGAGTGTGTGCGTAGATGTGTTGGCGTCATTTTTGACCAAACTGTTTGACCTACGGTAACCACGTTTGGCACTTATGTACCTGGAAGGTGGAAATGTGCAACTCTGAGAAAATATTTTTGCACAAAAATAAATTTTATACTATTGTCTTTCTAATAATATCAAATTTTATACTATTATCTTTCTAATATAACAAACGTGCAATTTTTCTTTTAATTTGTCTGATTTCCAATAAATTTCGGTTGTCCTGAACAGTTTCAACAAATTCGAACAGTTTCCATTGTTTCATTAAATGTTTAACTGCTTAATTCCCTTCAATTGTTGAAAGCTAAATAAGATTTCCGCTTAATGTATTTGTAGTTTATAAGACAAATAAAAAAGTGAGATGAACCGGATACTTACATTTGCAATAGTTTCATTATGTTATAGGGTTGTCTAGATTGAAAAGGTTCAGAAACATAATTTCATTAAAGTATTTAGATAAGAGAATTAAAATAACATGACTTTAATGTCAGATCATTTGGCAGAATATGGGACATTAAACTATATCGGAAAAAATTTATCTGAAATAAAATATAATCAATATTCCCGTCGAGCCAACTAGTTGCCTAAGGTGACTAGTGTCAAATAAAATTTATGGAATTTTATAAGTATAACATGAATTTTAAAATAATTATTTCATTTACGTTCTACAATTTTAAAACATATTTTCTTGAGATGTTGCGAACAATAGCTCACATATTCCTCTTTATAGAATTCTTCCATAACTTTAAATTTTGATAAATCATTGTTGGTGGGACATATAATTCTGACGTTTATATATTTTTAACTTTCATATAAAAAATTTGATGCCATGTTTGTCTTCATTTTTTTTTCTTATGTTGCATCTGTTTTTATGCCGAATTTTTTGTTAAATGTAATTTTTTTGTTAAATTAATTGAATTTCACAGCAATTATAATTGCAGTATATGTCATTTCAACATGATTCTACTAGAATGAATAATTTTATTTCACATTTCAAGTTTCAAAATTGTCGCATATTAGATTTTTATTTTATGATATCGACTGGCATTTTTGTATATCATTCATTTGTCATCGATATGCTGAGTACTGAGCGCAAATACTGTGTTTCACATTAGTAAAGGGTGCCCCAAAATGAATGCAAGATTTGAATTTCCCATTATTCGTGCATAAAAGTACTGGCAACCTTATTAAAAAACATTCGACAGCTGATAGTTTAGGGTTAGTAAAATTAGAGAGTTACACGATAGAATAACGTGTTAAAGCTAGATTTGAATTAAATAAAAAACACAGTTTTTTTCCTTTAAATCGTTACATTTTGATTGAATCGTTTACACAGGATAGGAGTATGTATGGAATAACGCATAGGGTAAATGGTCTCCAAGGCTTTGCTGGCACATATGCAATCTTTTGTCGAAATTTTCCATGATCATTCTGCATAATTGTGGCTGAATTTCGCTGATGCAAAGTTGAATTTCCTCCTTCGATGCACGTGTGCTTGTGGGCTTGTTGGCATAGATATTTGACTTCAAATAATCTCATAAAAAGAAATCCAATGGTATTAAATCACACGATCTAGGGGGAAATTCTCAAATTTTCGAATTGTGGACGCCAGACTTTTATTTTTGAAATATTCTTCAACAATGAAAGCCCATTGTTCTATCGTGTAACACTTCATTTTTACTAACCCTAAATTATCAGCTGTCAAATGTTTTTATAATAAAGTTGCCAACACTTTACTGCATAAATAGTTGCGCATTCAAATCTGGCTTTCATTTTGGGACACCTTTTACAAGTCAGTATAATCATAATTCTCCAGCTTTTGAAGTAAATAAATAAAAGGCATAATACAAAAATGTTAAGCGATTTAATCTGTGAAAATGAAATTCCAATGTATAGTTTATGCTGAAGTGATGGTAATTCGAGGAATTCTGCTCTGGGATTTCGATGATATTTCAAGATAAAAATGAAAAGTCGATTTCTTGAATTCGTGGATGAAAGTCAGGAAATACAGGAATTGGAGCGTTACCCAGATCCACTCGGCAGTGGCGCTCACCACATAAAAAGCAAAACCCTGAAAAGACATGAAAGTCATGAAGCGGGCATTCGTCGAAAAAATATTTATCTACAAACAAAAGAAAAAAATGTCCCCAAAAATAATTAGTTATCTCTTATTTCGAAGATTTTTTTAAACCGTGTAGTAATTATAATTTCTTTTGTCTTCATTATAAATTTAATGAAAGATCTACTTCAATCTCGATTTATTAAAAACCTTGTGATTGCATTATAAAAGTTATTTTAAAGTTAAAGGAAACATTATTGGCAACTACTACATTTTCTAATAAAAAGTTGTAAGCAGGTGCTTCTATTCCGATTAAGTTTTCTTCTATATCACAAAGATTTTCATCTGAAAATTTTACATCTGAGGGTCATGCACTTTTCAGCTCAGATCATTTGCAAATTTGAAGAACATGAAATGAGTGCTGCTGATATTATTAGTCAAAAATAATAGAAAGTGTCGAAAGAGGAGCAATATTAAATAAAATGTGGACATTTAGAGACTTGATTTTAAAAATTAATTTGCAAAATTGCAGTTCCTCAAAATAGTTCTACAGGTGCCTGGAATAAAAAGAGCACTATTTGCATCGGAACTTTTAGTCAAAGCTTGTTATACAAGCAGCTTTACTATCCCAGCCCCAAGTTTAGTGAGTGTAAGCATTTCGTATAAGGGAAAATATAGTTAAGTTCTCTGGCCTATTAGAACTTAACTATATTTTCCCATTATTGCCATTAATAATCTAATTTTTAATGGCAATTAATTCATTATATTTTTAAGGAAAATTTGCATTTTTAAAAATTTAGATTATTTGAAGATGCCAGTTTCTAAACCATTGTCTAAAATCCCCGGCTCCTTAACCATAAAGTGCAATGCCCGCTCTGTCATAGAACTCGAAGTAATTTGAATGATCAAGTAACTACGAAATTCAATACGGATACTATGATAAACGTACTATAACCTTCATTATGGAGGGATTTATGTACCTTGTAGTCTGTCATAGGAGTGTCAGTAACTAAAATAATATATATAAGAACAATATAGTAGATATTAGTATATAGTAGGTAATAGCATAAAAATATAGTAGAACAAAGCAGAGAATATAAGCACATACCTGATCTTCTGGTTCCTTAATTCCGACATATTTATTATCTTTCCAGTGAATTGATCCAACTATACCAAATGCAGCAACTAAAAATATTGTTAAAGAAATGCAGAAAATAGTTCAAATGTCTCTTAAAACGAAAGAATAGTACATGTTTTTAAAATGCTATCACACTTCCACGAAACTTGCTTTCATTGAGTCATTAGTCATTTGCTTTCATTGAGTCATTTCATTACTTTCATTGCTTCATTGCTTTCAGTCATTGCTTTCATTGAGTCATTTCATTGAAAGTTGCTTTCATTAGTTTTTAGTCTGATTCCTAATTTGAAGATTGCTCCAAATTAGGAATCAAACTAAAAACTATCAACACTACTTTGATCCAAAACAAAATAGAAAAAAAATAAAGCTATATAGTAACATAAAATTTTGCCCTCGATTTTTTGCTTATAAAAATGTATCGTGCTCTTTCTTTGCTTAAAAAAAATTAAGCAGGCTTTCATTAGTGTACTAAAAAGTAGAAATATTTCGCTTTGAAAAAAGAAAATAAATGAAAATAAAAATTTGAAAAGTCAATAAAGAATTCTAAATATGTTGAAATTTTAATCTAATTCTTGATGAATATTTAAGAATCCTCCTTTTTTGATATTTTCGCAATTTAATTTTCTTACAGTTTTGTTTTCAGTACCCCAAGCTTTGTGTTTTTTATCCCATGACTTTTGATTCAAAAAAAAATTTTTTTTTGGTGCACTAATAAAAATGTTTACATTTTTTAAAGTTATTTTAGTATTTTCTACCGTTTAGTTTTTTTTAAATTATTATTCAATCTATTAAAAATTAATCGATTCTTTTATAAATTCGGAAAATTAAAATCGCATGTTTTATTGAAAGTATACTATTGTATTTTTTTAAGTGCACCAGCACATTAAAAAGGGAATAAAATACCAATTACAGTATTCCAGCTTTTTAAGTGTGAAACAATACAAGTTAAATAAAGCGCGAAAAATCACAAGAAAATGATTAAAGTTTATCGCATAATTAGATTTAACATATGCAAAAATGTATTCAACATTAATTTTACTTTATTACACTGTTTGAATGTCATATGATAAAGATGATCTATTTATTAATTGATATAATTTTATGTTATTTTTGTAAATAGTTCATTCATTTGGTTTTGTAATGTTTCATCCTTAGTTTAATTTAGCTATATTAACACCCCGTTTTGAAGAAACATAAGTATTATTTTTAGAACTATTTCTAATTTTGAATCTCGATCAAATGACCAGGGAAGCACCTCAGTTGGCACACCCCATCTCTCCAAACTTCCACGCCACATTTCCACGAAAGGACATTTGGCCGCTTTGTACTCCGTGCTATTGTTTTAATTATACTCCTGCAAAGATTGTTGAACCTATCTGCATTGCATACATTTTCTCCTTTTTTTAATCGTATTATAATATATTACAAATAAAAAGAGAAACGTATTGGTCATAAAATAATTTTTTAATTTAACAAATTATTCCTCGAAGAAATGATTTCATGTTTTTGACTTCTAATCTTAAAAAAGAAATGTTGAATAAACAATTACAGTCATTACTTAATGAGTTTTATTTAAAATGTTTCATAGAAATTCGATTGTTTGCTTAATTTTCTTAAGTTCCTCTTTCATATATCTTCACTGAATTTCGACTGAATAAAATCGTACACCCCAGTTTAAGGCATTCTTATTCAGAATTATTTTATGTTGTAATAAAGTAGTTGCAGATATGACAAACATTATGAAAATAAATTTTGTCCTCTATTAGAAGAAAGAAGTAAAAATGAATAATTATATGAATAAATAAGCTTTCATCCTTTGAATATTCATTTATTTATACAAAGTTATCCGCACATTTTATTACCAAATATGAAGTAATTAGTGGGTAGCTGACGTGTATGCATGTAATGTTGAAACAGCAGCTATTGTTGAATGTTTTCACAATCACAATTATTTCATGTTCAATCAAGAGAATTTTGATAATAAGTACTTGATATGAAAAATATTATGAAAATTAATGATGACCTCTACTCTGGGATGAATGCTCATTTATTCATACATATTTCATCAACGCATTCTAATATCAAATATGAAAGCGATCAGAGACCAGCTGTTGCATAAATATTTAATGTAGGAAAGATGACTAATGGCGGCAGTTTTTATGCAATCGCCTTACCTTTTTATATTGCTTTTTATAGTCGACATTTGCAATGAAATCGAAGTGAAGATGTCAAATAATCAGTCATCACATTTGCAGTCACATTATCGTGAATATTTTCTGTATCACTCAAAAGGGTTTAACCCTTATATGCATGATTTTATACAGTTCGTTAAAAGTTATTTTCAATTAATGCAGAAACCTTAAATTAGTGGAAAAATAAAGAAAATAAAAAAAGCAGAAACCATTTAACAATTTTTAAGCTCCCTGAAACGATATGCCTTTAGTAAAACTAATAGTAAGATTTCAACAAATTTCACTAAGAATCATTGTTAAAGTCTGAAAGGTTGGTGAGTTTCATGCCCTTTGGGGTATAGAATAATACGAGTTCAATTTCGTTCGTGTCTCCTCAACGAGCGGACCCTTTGTATTTGGGAGGGTTTCCTTTTCAGAATGAGAATCTTAAACTTTGTTATAATTTTAACATTTGTTCTGAATTGTTGTCTTGATCATATGTGTTTTAGTGTAAGTAAATTTATTTAAATTTAACATTTCGCAGCTTTGTTTTATCCACTGAATTATCTTCCAGTCTTCGGATTACTTTTCTTGAGCTTACGATACATTTACCAAAGAATTTCACAACCATTCAACTATTTTTCCATATTTTTTACTGTAATCTGATTCTAAAATTAATAGAAAAATATTTAAAATAGCAGTATATAATATTAACAAAATCATACTATCAGAAACAGCAAGAAATATAATAAATTCAACTAAATATGCATGAACTTTAAACCATTAGAAATAATATCAAAAGGAATACAATGAATGTACTCATCTGCGTGCACCAGTAAAATTCAGAGTAATAACACAATTTTAAATAAAATAAATTGATTGTGATAATAGTCTAAGGATACTCATTACAAGTGCAATGGAACTGAAAATGACGATGAAAAGCCTCAATTTAGGAATTGATGGGATATCCGATAACAAAGTACTAATCCATGTATGGCAAATCATATAAAGCATAAGGCAAATGCTCACCATGCCAGCAGCAGAGTTATGTACTTGGGCTAAGGCTGTTGTCTGAAAAATAAAGAGGTTTTTTTGCAAGCAGAATAGTGCTTTCTGTCGTTACATATATACAGAATGTGATATATATATGCAATGAATTCAATTGTTCCTCATTTTTTTAAATATATTTTCTAACCACTCGAATTCAAGGTCACTTTAACTTCTGCGTTGTGAGGGCATCTGGTTTTCCTATACTTTTCAGGATATAATTTGTGCAAAACTAATTGAGCAACGTGAAATTATGGTTTCACGTAAAATTCGCTTGGCTAAAATAAATACTTGCTCGGTTAGATTTCAATAAATTCCCCTGAAGTCCTCAATGATTTTCTAAGGTTCTGAATTTATGTTTTTTGCACGGTTTTGATTAGTGTATTAAACTTATGTGTTCTTCGTTAAATATATGAGTTTCTGATCATGTGTTTAACGAAGAACTTTTAAGAGTTCTTAAAAGAGGAACATTTTATCTAATAATGAAGGAGAATAATATAGCTGTGATTTAAAAAACTCTCCTATTCATTTACAGAAAGAAAACACATATAAGAAAAAGAATAACATAAAAATTGGTGCATAAAATTAAATTTCCAAAGATTATTAATTCCAATTTCCAAAGAAATTATAATAAACATTCATGTAAATTATTAACTTATTCGGAAAAAACGACAGCTTGA
>JAPMOR010084113.1:0-54677 GCA_026543865.1 Argiope aurantia | reverse complement strand
TATTAACTTATTCGGAAAAAACGACAGCTTGATTATACCCAATTTCAGCTAAAACAATGCTCTATGCTTCTTCCCTATGCTGTAAAAGATAAGAACATTACACTTTTTGAGGGACCTGGAACCTTAAACAATAAAGTGTACTTCAAGCTTGTAAACTCCAAATTTCAGAATAGTAGGCTCCTTTTACTGCAAGCTGTCAGCAAGACTTGTCTTGAAATACACATTCTATTCTTATAAAGACAATAATCTCATTAATATACAATCTCATCGGATATTTATCTCATAATTAAAAGAATATGACTCAATGGCATGACACATATTGACATCCCGTGTGACTTTTCAAGCAGATTAACTAGCATTTATACGAAATAATGTGTTGGCTTAGCTCATTTATACTAACGTCTTGCTTTAAAATTGCGCGAAAGTTATTTTCGATGGGGGTTTGTAGCTTTGAAACGTAAATAAATGACGAGGATGACATTGCGTCGAAAGTCTCTTTTCCAATCTTCTCCGTAAAAATAATTGAAATACCTTTCATTTGAATCAGGACCTCTTTCATTGCGATCTTCATCATAATTGGATATGAAAAATATCTTGTAATGAGAACTTTAGATAATCCAAGTAGTAGTTGCAGTACGGGCTCGAAGCAATAAATAGGTAAAACTTGCCGAATTTAAATAAACCGCCTCCAATTACCGCTGAAGAGAAAATTTCATGCATCATTTTACTAAATTATGCTTGTCGAAAAAATATCTTTATTAGAACTGAACCTACCCCTCCGAGATACTCCTTTCAATGTCTAAAGAAATTAAGTTAATTCAGTTATAAATGCCATTTATCCAATGCTTCAAAATTCACATTTTTTTAAATATAAAGGAATTTGAATTATTTAAACATTTTCAGCTGGAATTTTTTAATCCAAAATCTTAGATTTATTATTAACGCAGTATTAAAATACCAACTATAATTTGAATTTATTATCCTTAATCCCAAATAAAAAAATAAGGTGTAAAAAGTTGTTTTTCTTTCTATATCACATTTTCTAGTCTAAATGCATCCGAGTTTTGTTTTTCAGTGATGGTAAATAAATAATTTTAAATCCCTTAGTTCATTTTTTTCTATTCTGCAATTCTTTCAATAAAAATAACCTTCAAAACAATTCTTGTTTTTTCAAAAAATAATTTCGGCATGTTATATGTGAATTGTACTATTTAATTCGAAATCATATTATTGCCTAGTTCTTGGATTTTACTATGATTCTATCAGTTTCGAAATAATCATTCCCCATCCTATATGGTACAATATTAAACAATTGATTTCTCAAACTTGTTGAAAGTAATGCATGAAGTGGTTTAAAACTGTTGTTTCCAAAAATGTGTATTATTAACAAAGCTCTTAACTCAAATGCGAAATCAACTACCAAAATATGGCATGTAGTAATCTTTTACGATATCAAATGATTAATAACAGTATTCCTAATCAATAAAGCAAAATAAATTACATCAGAAGTAAGTAAATAAACATTATTTTCAAAATGCATGTCTTGAAAACAATGAATAAGTTTCCAATATTGTAAATGTGACTTCAGCGAAGATAAAATCATAACATGAAACTAAACGGCATGACTTAACAAAACCATTCAATGACAGATATATTGACATCAACGTTGTTATCAACCGATAGCTGATATCAAGGTATTGCTAAATTAATTCTGGTAATCACTAGATTTTTTTCGACTTCCGTAATATGTAGTCACATTCTTTAGTTTTCACCTTAAATGTCAATTTTCTTTTCTATATAATTATAATTTTTAATAATGTGAAATATAAAAAAATTAATGATTTCTTAGGGCATTGTTTACAAAGTGCATTGATATAATATTAAATTTAAAATAAAAAACTCGAATTAAAAATCATCTTGGAGTCGTATAGATTTTGAAAACGCATAGATTTAAAAATGTCATAAGTGTCTGTAGCCATTGGTATTTTATCAGAGAGATATCTCTCTGATAAAAACCATAATGTTTTCAAATATGACTCTATTTTTAATTAAATATTTTTCCTTTTAATATTTTAAACAATGAAATTTGTTAATAGTTTCAACATAGGGTGTTATTTTTTCCTTGATTTCCTTGATTCCTGTTCATTTGAAGGTTTAATAAAACTTTTATAGCGTCCATTGCCCAGTTCCCAATAAGCAGAATTCAATTATGAAGGCTGAAATAAAAATAATTATGTTTTATTTTTAAACTTTCGAATACAAAGAAAAATTATTGTGATCATCAGGAAATTCAGCCTTGAATTTTGATGAATCTGTTCTTTTCATATCTCTTCGAGTCGAAAAAAAATATTTAAGATATTAAATTGGCATAATAACTTAATAACGCAACAAGTTAGACGAATGAAATTTATTACGTGGCCCTTACATCAAGAATTTCCATCAAAGTTTAAGTGTAATTTATCACCAGAAATTGTATCTATCATCTATTCCGTGTACATCTGAACATAACTCAAAAATGCAATGATGTGGATCAAATTTGTTGTTAGGTTTTATCAATAATCTAATTTTTCCTACAGTAGGTAGTCAAAAGTAGATATTTAGGCCACACCTACTAGATGAAAATGACTTGAAATATTTATTTTAAAAAATTTACTACTTTTGATCTTTACGTGAAATGCATCACACTTAAATGTACGTAATTGAAGATTTGATGGAGGATATTTTGCCAAACGAAGCTAAAGACGCAGAAACGGCGAAGAAAATATGTTATTGACTTTTCAAGATCTATTAAAAATCATTTAAAGATTGGAGATCTCCTCCAAGCAAGGAGTTTGTTATTTTCAAAGAACTTTTGAAGCCACAATAAATTGCGTCTATTCGCGGTCACTTTATAAATAGAAGATATGCCTTACTATGTCAGTTACGCAAATTATGCCTACATTTGGGAAATATGCCTACATTTGATTTCGCATATTATGCCTACATATGGGAAATATGCCTACATTTGATTACGCATATTATGCTTTCATATGGGAAATATGCCTACATTTATTTGATTACGCATATTATGTATAGTGAAATGTTTACATGGCAATTAGCACTTTACCTTAGTCAAAAAATTATTAGTTTTAAAGAGACATTATAAAAGCAGAGTTTTAACAATTATATTTTTTTAATCCAAATTGAAATAGTTTGAATGTAATGTTTTTCAACAAATGGTGTGAAATGCAAAACTTTGTATAATAAAATCCTCATCATTTGTTCAGTTTGAATGTTATGCAGGACGTATTTCATCTGAAAAATTATCCTTAAAAATATATTCAATGATAACATATTATTCGAAATAATTAATGGACATCGGGACAATAATTTAATTTTGCATAAATACTTAAATTAAAGAAAAATATGAGTTCTTACAGGATACGAAGCCATTACAATCATAAAAAACGATGCCATGGATCCCAGAACTAGTGCAACAGCATTTAGGAAATTGTACATTTCAGGTCTTCTCGAAACTTGGGAACTGAGACCTTCAACCACAAAGTATCTCAGAAATATAATGACCTGACCTATTCAAAATAAATATTTTCTTAGATTTCAGCTGCAATTAAAAGTTTTATTGAAGAAATGAGAAGTATTTTTACTTACACGTAAAAGCAGTGATGACCATGAGAGTGCAAAATATCCCAGCTTCAGGAAACTGACCCCCGCCTTCACTAAAAAGGAGCAATTAAAAATTCTTCTATTGTTTTCATAAAGATTAATTCTACATTAGTCACAGTATTAAACATACGCATTATGTTGCAGCATAATGTTTTTCAAGCGATAACTCGCCAAATGCGGCAGTACACAAAATTTCATTTGCAACCTAATAATGCGAAAACTGAAAATTTTTGAAGTGAAACTATGCTCTTAAAAAAAATCTCTATCTAAAAATGGCAGCCGTTTCGCATTATTTTAGTTATTAGGGTTAGTTTTGCTATTTTAGCAACTAGTCTGTACCAATTCTTAAATATATTATAATTATTTTTAATACCTTACCGTTATCAAAATCTCGAAATTTCATGACATTCTAACATGCAAGAAAAAAAGTATTTTAAAGTAAACTGCCTTAGACTACAGAATATCAAATGACGTTGCTTACAATACATAAATTAGAAATCTTTGTAATGAAGTGAAACTTGAATAATTCGATGCCAATGGATACATAATAAAAATTAGTTTATCCAAAAATCGAAATAAGATAAATTTAATCGAAAAATAAACATAACAGAAAGAAAGTACAATTTTTATTTTAAAAAATAGAAGAAGGGGACTATTAACACTTCTCCATTCTGATGTATAAAAATAAGTAAATAATAACTAGTTTTAATTAATAAGATAGTAATAATAATAATTATTATTATTAAGAAGTTTTGGCTAATTAATAAAATAATAATTCAAAATAATTACTTATTAAAATAATAACTTCATTAACTAAGTAATCAATTTTATTACAACAACAAAATATATCGCTTTGAATACAATAATTGTATGATAAAACTTCAAAAAACCAGTGCAAATAAATTCATATATAGAGTAATTGAATTCTTTTTAAAAAATAAGATGAAATATTGATTGAAAAAAGTAATAAATATTATGGAAAATGATTGAATCCTTTTTTAGCTGCGAAGTCCTCGAATGAATAAAGGAGCTTGTACATAAATGGTGTACATAGAATACGAACATATTCAACTAAAAAATGCACTCATGCAAAAAATAATTGTAAATCAAATAATAATCAAATCAATAATAATCATCAAATGCAAAAAATAATTTTTAGCTATGAATAGTGAATGATCTCATGAATTTCTAATTTAAAATTTTTACAACCTATTACTCAAAATAATTTTAAATTATATACCATATTTTCGCTGTATGTTAAAAAAAATCAAGGACTAGAAAAACATTCAAATTTGAAAGTACCACTGTAGCTTGATTATTTGTTATGCCAAAAACACTATATATGCCTACAGAAGAATAATAGATTTCATAATGCAAAAAACGAAAGATATGGGATTGATCGTTTATTAACATCCATTATCCGAGATCAAAAAATCGCACTTGAAACATAAGCATTTGTATTTTATTTAAATTATCTGCATACCAAATAACTACAGCTTTTTAAGTTCTTTGTGCAGACGTAAGAAAATATTATTTTATTTCAGCTCTTTTAATCTACTTTGAGAAGATAAGTGATATGAAGACAATTATTCTACGTTATCAATCACATTTAATATTTTGTTCACTGGTTTCAGTCAGAAGTTCCCCATTATTGTAATCAAAAGAATTATCTTGCTAGATAATATATGTCAGTTTCAAAGCCTCTTCAGAGAAGTATCGTTTTAAAAATACGTTTTTCAGAATTCTTTTAGATTGTTTAGCTGAATAGAGAAATCAAATCGAGTGGGAGAGACTAAATATTTTTGAAATTCTATTACTGAAATTCAACCTAGAAAAATATTAGAAATATTTTTAGAAAGTTCGACATTTTAAGGCGGTCTACAAAGAAACTTTAAACAAATTTTTCTACAGTATATAAATGTTGCCGCAGTCGGCTCTCCATGGCCGAATGGTCATAGCATTGGTCTCATAATCAAGAAATCGTAAGTTCGAATCCCGCTTGAGACAATGCGATTCACAGTCTGTGTAAATATTTCATTCTTTTATTTTATGTTTTCCTTTATTTCATGTTCCAGAAGATTCTGGACCTTTCTTTAGTTTACCAGATAAGTGTTCTGGACTTTTCTTACAGTCTCCAGAAAAGTATTCTGGAACTTTCCCTGCTAGTATAAAAGCAGAAGATCTGTAGGTCAGAGTTGAGTTAATTAATTGGTTTAACTCTACTTCTTGTGTGTGTCATTGAGTTCCATACTAAAGTACCTATGTGACAATATCTCAAATATCTTAACAGGATTTAAGACTTCTCTGCACATTACTAAGAGTTTGTCCAACATCGATTTGATTGAGAAAAGATTTCAAATCTTTATTTTATTTGAAATTTATATGCTTGTTAGCTTTTGCATATTGAACCATTTAATGCAAGATAGTTCTTCTACGTCCTATTATGTATTGCTTAGTGCCATTATATTAATGGCCAGTCTTAAAGCAACACAAGGGCTGTCTTAAAATGAATCTCATATTTTTGTTGCACTCTAAACATGCGTGGAGAAAGCGAACTATTCTCAGTGGATTATTCCAAAAATTTTATCCACATTCACAACCAGAACAGAAAAGATGGATCATCCCATAATGAGAGCCAATGAGACGTAATCATAGTACAAAGGAATTTTTAGGTAGCATACCTACATTCTTGTTAAGAAGGATAAAAAGGGGGAAAGCAAATATACATGCTGAGCGCACGTTTATCGAAATTCTAGTGAATCGTACAAGTAGTTGGAAAATTTTTAAATGATACTATTTCGGATCACAAATCCAAAATGCAGAATTTTTAGCAAATTAGAGAATTTAGCCTCAAATTATCTGCTTTGGTATCTTTAAAAAAGTTTAAAAAATGATTTTAAATTATTATAAGCCTCAGTCTTTGCACTTAAGTTTTAATATTGAAAACTGTTATTAACATATTTTTTCTACTTTCATAAGTGCGGTAGAAAGGAACCTGCATAATCAAACTAAAAACATCTCAAAATCTAGCCAACTTGGAATAAAACCTAATGCTATCATCATCAAGCCTTTCTTTGCAAAGATGCCTTGTCTGTACTCAAAATTACAATTCGAAAAATAAACAAGAGAAATAAATTATTATCTCGTTTAAATTTTATCAAAACTCTTTGCTGTCTTGCTCAATTAGAAAAAGGATGAATTAATATCTCAATAATGCTATCACCTTACATTTTTCTCTTTGTATTCTTAGAAGGTATCCTGCATTCATTTTCAAATTATATAACGTTCAGAATTATATTAAAATATCTTCCTATTTAAAAAAATATGAATATTTATGAGAGATGACTTGAAAAGAAAAAATTGTTATTTTGACAAACATTTGAAAAATTTAGAATCCAAAATATATCATATCGGTCCAAAACAGAAAACTTACTGAAACTTGGTTTGAATCTGTTAAACTATTTCCAAAAGTTTTGCAATTGAGTCGTTCACTTCATTTCGAAAAATTTTTTAAAAATCAATAATCCTAATTTTAAAATATATCGTGCAATATGTGGTTTTATTAACTAATTTCAGGAACCTACACATAAATCTGAGCTTGAATGCCGTATATACGAGTAACATTGGTCGGAAATTTTCAAAACTTTCAAAAATGATCAAATCGAAAATGATAGGAAATTATTGATATGCCTTTTAAAAAAGTATGAAACATGTTGTAAGACAATTTGAGGATTATAGAAGTATAGTTGCTGGTTAATAATTTTTAACGTCTTTCGAAAATCATGGATTTTATTTATTTTTACATACATTTTTGATATACAGATTTGAAAGCACAAAGTTCAGCTAGAATATTGTAATTGGGAAATATCTTGAAATTGGGAAACTGGAAAATATTTCTCATGTGGTATAAGAAAAAAGACGTCGTTATGTGCAGGACTCCACAACATTATAATCTTGCCCAAAATGTTTTAAAAAATACGATCAAAAAAGGAATTTCAGAGGGAAATATCGCATAGAATGCACGAAACAAGACTATAACAAGAGCATTCTTACCTGATATAAGGCACATACGGAGTAACTCTGCCATTGCTGAGAGATATGATAAAGGGCAAAAATATGGCCAATCCGTATACAATACCGAAAATTAGGAATATTCGAGTGAGTTTAGTACAAGAATGGCGTGGCATTGCTCCACAGATTCGAATTGCTTCAAATTACGAATCAGTAATCATCTAAAAAAATTGTAAACGATTCATGATACAAATCAAAAGAGATTCTTGAAGGAAATTAGTGCATTTATTATAAATAAACCAAAGAAATTATTATGTTAACCATTAATGAAATTAAATTTAAATACTAAAAGTTGTAGATCATTCATTTTATAAGTCAAAATATTTTCCTGAAAGAAATTATTGTAGCAATCGTTATTAATAAATCAAAGAAAATATTTTGTTGAACACTCATGCTATTAACATTTTAAGACATCACTAAAAATTATAAATTGTTCTTGATACAAATAATTAAATCTTTAATGTATAATTATTATTAATGAATCACAGAAAAAAATGCTGGTGCGTCAAAATAAAAACAAAACAAAACAATAACTATATGTTTGACTGTATATCTTAAATACAATCTTACGGCGTAAATTATACAACTACATAGTAAAGGCTGAAATCGTAGTATCAAATTTCAACGTGATGGTGTTGATAGAAGAATATACTATCTGTAAATAGTAACATACATGATTTAAACAACCCACAGGGTAGATAGTTGAATCGATAGTTACCAAATTCGGAAAGTGGTGATAATAGTAGGTGCTTACTAAGAAAGTTTAATTTAAATTATTTATTGGTTTTTTTAATAAAAAATTAATTGAAATTTCAAAATTTTTCCTCGGTAACTTTGGAGCATATGATCGCATAGCAACCGTTTTTACGCTACTCTAAAATTCAAACAAATCCTTCCAATGATATCAGTTTTATTCTCATACTATCTTTTCCTAATTTTAATAATTTTTAATCTCTCGCATATGAAATATATTAAGAAAAAGTATGGTAATATTCAAAGAATTAGAAATCGAAATTTTTACTCTCAAATTGCTTCAGACGCTATGAACTAGAAGGATTAAATACTTGGTTTTTACTCCTAATTTGTAATTTCTGTCAAATTTTGAATAAATACATTGAAATGAAGTCTGTCTGTCCGGTTATCCAAATATAAATGTACACGATAACTACAAAATGAAGTGACCTATATGAATAAAATTTGGCACACAGATTTAATATCGAAAATGTAGATACGAATCAAATTTCAAACCAAATTCGTCAAGAAATTGCCGGTTAGTCCGTCTGAACTTTTAAAAGCATGTAAACGCAGTAACTCAGAAACGCAATGACTTAATTGTATGAAATTTGTCTTCTTATTATGCGACTACAATCCTAATTCTGTAGCCAATTTTGGTTTTCCAATCGATCGGAAAAACATACAAAATAAATATTCGGTGTTCCAGTTACTGTATAATAACCACATTCCAACGGTTCATCGTCCCAAAAAATTGACACAGATTGCACACTACTAGGCTTTTGTCATTCGGTTAATAACACACAGACACATTTGTTAAAGTGTACTGATAAAAAAATAAAATAAAGCGCGATAATCCAGCCAAAAAAGCTTGAAGCAAGTCCTGAGCTAGCTTTGTTTTCTCCAAAAATCCCCGACTCACAAACGCGAAGACGTGGGTGAGTTGGTGACTAGCAATGAAATTTTAAACGCCAGTCACCAACGGCGAACGATAAATCTCAGCACTATTAAAGGAACCAGCTGAAATTAAGAGCCTTACCTTGTTAAAAATGCTGCGTTCTTTCATCAATATATTCCAATACAATCTCAGGAAAAGTGCCTCACGTATACTATTTAGATCACTTCTTTGAAATTGGTTCTCTAATATTCCTTAGCACCACCTGTAAGTTTATCACCGGTAATGGAAAAGGGAATCACCGTAAAACATTCATCCGCTTGAATATGAAAAAGTTTTATCACAAAACTAAAAGAAATGATTGATTTTTTCGAGATAGCGTCTTTCTTTCTATATCTTTTATTCAGTCTTGTTCTGATAAAATGTGATGCTTGTCTATGATAAATCGGTAGGTCGTATGTTGATTATGTGTAGAATCTTCTTGAGATCATTTGTAAGAAAACGTGTTTAACAAGTGAAAAATAACATAGATAAAAAGATAAAAATTCTGGAATGTGCCTTGAAAAAAAAAAGATTTCAAGGATTTTATGCCTCGCCTTAACTTTTTAATGTTAGTAACTAAATTGCTTTCTTTGTAATTAGATTTTAATATAGAAAACAGCATACTTATGCACTGCTTTGGCAATGAAATAAAATTGTTCAAATGAAGATAATACATAAAAAAGCTATTTTTTTCCCAATAGTATGAAAACAGATTAAAAAACTTTTTTTTACAGAAAGATAAAATATTTAAAAACTTAAAAAATCCATTATGATTCTAAAGTATTTTAAAAGACTAGCTGCGTATCATTATTTTTTTCTTATAAAAACCTTACAATTTTTTTTCCATTGACAATATTTTAATCCTATAGTTTTTTCATAGATAATTAACGACCTTTATGAATTTAAAGATACGAAATCCCAATTGAATCATTCACCTGTTCCTCAATTTTAACCCGTTAGCACTTATTTCCCATTCATAGGACAGTTATATTCGTTTTAGTGGTCAAAACGAATGTATTTCATTTTGTTTTTAGTTTTTTTGAAGAAGTCACTACGTTTTTTAAACTTGTAAATAATTTTCAACTGGAATATGCCACCATTTAAACAGATTTTGAAGTCAAAATGTCACAATTTAATATTTTTTGTGTTTTGCTTTGATTTATTTTTGAGGTATTGGACGGAATTTCAACGTAATCTTTACTATTTTATATTTTATTATAGTTTAATTTTTAAATATTTACTTACATAAATATTTTTAAATGACTTTTTACCAAGATTTCAATATTTTTTCCTTAAAAAAATTGAAAAATTAACAATCAAATTAAAAAATTCATCGCATTGCAATTTTATGTCATAATTATAAATTTTTGTGCTCCTAGACAAAATTTAAAAGATATTTACTGAAAAGAATATTTTAAATGAAGGGCATTTACGGGTTAAACTAAACTCACAGAATGTTTTTCCAAGATTATACAATCAAGAAATGAAAGAAAATTACTTCATTAGCTACTATAAGAAAAATTTTCTACTTATTGAGAAAATATAATAGGCTCAAGAATAACAGAAGCTAAGCATCCGTAAAAGTGAAAAAAAAAATGTTAATAAGGCAATGATCTGTCAAAACTGAAAAATTTGCCATTAAAGAAGAAGATCCATTTCTTGACGCCAAAGAAAAAATACTTCATTAACATCAATAATGCAGTGTTTTGCGTAAAAATATGTGTAGCTTTTTAAAATTTATGAACATAACTTAGATCTGAATAAAGAGTATTTTAACTCACAGAGGTAATGTAATGAATATTTAACTAACAGAAATAATCTTAACATGGAGAATTTTAATTAACAGAAATAATCTTAACATGGAGAATTTTAATTAACAGAAATAATCTTAACATGGAGAATTTTAACTAACAGAAACAATTTTAACATGGAGAATTTTAACTAACAAAAATAATCTTATCAGGGAGTATTTTAACTAAAAACTCATACAAAGAAATTAAATTATTACAGTATAATGTTTCCTTCTAAATTGGAATTCCATTCAAAGAAATGAAAGATAATGATTAAATTTAATCAGCCTGATTTTCAATAGCATTTACGTACAGTATAACGTGTGTTTCAACTGATTAATTTGTGTTTACAGATATTGAAATATTTTCTGTAGTTTTTTCCTTGGTGTATGAAAGTTAATCTAATCCTTTAAAGTAAGGTGTTGAAAATGTTTATTGTGGGTTTTATCTACAGGCTGTTTGTTCATCATAATCTTACTGTAGTGAGCTTTCTTTCATATATATGCAATTTATCAAAATTTATTCGCTTTATATAAAAAGATAAGATCAAATCAGACAAATTTTTATAAAATGCCTTATACCAAACTTATTTTAAATTCTAGCTATTTTTGTTTGCACCATCCTCTTTCAAATTTATGTATCTTTAATATAGCATTGCCGTCATTTCAAAATTTTCTTTCGTTGTAAAATTATAAGCAAAAAATTTTATCAACCTCTCGTTAAAAACTTGGCTTTTATTGAAGTTATCTGAAATGGATTCAGACGATTTAGTTTTTATTGAAATTATCTGGAATGGATTCCTATTTATCAAACTCTCGTTTAAAACCTGGATTTTATTGAAATTATCTAGAAAGGATACAGATGGCAGGGAAAATAGTGACTTTCTTGTATTATTCGATTATTCATATGATTCCATTTTTATATAAAACTTTCACTTGTATATTTGGTCTATGAATTAATTTGTGCGTTTTTTAATAAAAAAGTAAAGCTTTATTTCAAAAGCAAAATACATAAATATGTTATCAAAAATATTGTTCATCGCTAGCCTCTACTTTTTCCTATCTTTCAGGCAATTTACGAATTCCGTGTCGAAAGAATTCCTCACTTTTCGAAGCGATCCAATCAGAGATCCATTTTTCAATATTTTCTGAAGAAGTGAACCGCTGTCCAAGCAAATCGTTATTCATGCAATCAAACAAGTAGTAGTCTGAAGGAGCAATGTCTGGTGAATACGGCGGGTGGGGTAACACTTCCCATCCGACATTTTCCAAATAAGTTTTGACCGGTTTTGCGACACGTGGTCGAGCGTTATCATGTTGAGAAACAAGTTTATTATGTCTGTTATACCATTCTGGTCGTTTTCTCGCCAGAGCTTGTTTCAAACGCATCAACTGAAGTCTATAACGTTCTCCATTAATAGTTTCACCAGGTTTCAGAAGCTTCAAAATTTTTTGGCTGTCCAGGTCGTTCTTAGTCTTCCAAGCCGTAATCACCATTTTTAAACCGTGCAAACCACTTCTGACACGTTCGTTCAGCTAGAGCATGCTCACCATAAACCTCCACCAAAATACGATGACTTTCGGTAGCCCTTTTCTTCATGTTAAAGTAATGAAGAAGAACCCCCCGCAAAAACACTTTATCAGGCACAAAATTTGACATTTTCAGTTGAATAAAAATTGCTGTTGTTTACGCTTAAACCAAATGGCATATACTAAACTAAATGCGCAATAACAGTAGTTTTAAATGCATGTTTGAACAAACGAAACTATGGAACAATAAGCTAGTTACGCCATCTCTTGTAAAACCGCACGAATTAATTCCTAGACCAAATATAATTCTAGTATATAGATTATATTTTAGTTATTTGAAAATTGCATAAGGTAAAGCGTTAAGTTTGCAAGTTAAAGCAACATGCAAGTAGTAAAGAGAATTTAAAGGCATACGACGTATATAGAGAGTATAGGGATAAATGTTTTTGATAAATCATGCTTAAGATGAAAAATAATTCATGTGAAGCAAGAAATTTGAATGTTTCAGCAGATTTATCCGTGCTTTATACGTGTTCCCCATTGATGCATTTTTTAATTTATAAATTCACTCATTAATAGATTTTAGAGTTACAAAGCCTGCTTCCTGGAATAGGGGTAGAGCGTCTTCCCCATGGTTTGGGCATCCCTGGGTTCGAGTACCGGTTCGGGCCTGGTTGTTCTTCATAGGTTCTATGTGTACTCCCCTTTAAAGAGGGGCTATGCAAGCGAATCTGATGCGTGAGTAGCTAAATCGTACTCTTGGCCCTTGCCCCCTGTAAAGAGGGGCTGTGCAAGCGAATGCGATGCGTGAGTAGCAAAATCGTACTCTTGGCCCTAGTTGGCGCTAATAAAAAAACAAGAGATGCTCTCTTTCGGCTTAAAATCGCTGACTTCGATCAGCGGGACTGGTCCGGGGCAAGTGCCATCAGAAACAACAACAACAGAGTTATTAAATTTTTGTACCATTTTTGCCTTGATTGTATACATAAATATGCATGAGAAAATAATGTACAAAATATAAAGCACTTCCAAAAGCAAAGAAATTCAGTACAGCAATTCAACCTTTTCACATAAAATATGTTACATGTATTTTTATCTTAGTTGTTAAGAGCTGAATTTTTTTATCTGTTTATTCTTCTTAGGATTCTTTTGTGCATTTATCTTGGTTTGTTTGTGCCTTCAAGATTTCGCATTTGTAATCAGAGATATTTAGATAAAGTAAAGCATTGCAGATAATTGTTAAAAATAATGTTTTTATAGCTAGTAAGCTGTTCAAATGAAAGAATAAAATGTTTTACAAGTTCAAAGTGCGCAAAAAACCAATACAGAAATATAATCATAATTTCTTTAAAAAATGCATTAATTTCTCAGTTTTTGTTTAAAATTTATTTATTAATCTTATTATTATATTTATTAATCTGCATTGAAATTTGTTTTATATGAAGATTTTATTAAACATATAACAAATTCGATCAGAAAAGCACTAAATGTCGAAATATTTTACGAAATTATCTGGAATGGATTCAGATTTATAAAATCAATTGATTTGATAAATCTGAAAAATCTAATTTTGATTTCTCAGATTCAAAAATTACTAATGATAAAAAAATTTCATGAAAATATTGCAACTGAAGAGAAGTGTAGTAGAGTTTTGTAAGTAATACGACAGTAAAATATTCAGGCATCAATAAATGCACGGTTCAAAAAAAAGAAATACTCCCCGTTTAAAAGTATGAAAAATAAAAGTTTTTGAGCTTTTAGATAAGTTAGATTAATGACGATGCCAATTTTACCAGACGATATTTTTAGAACGGAGTTGGAAATTTCATATCATGGTGAGAAGATAATTATACCAACTAAAGGTCGCTTGACTAGTTCAACAGGATTTTTGGAATAGAAGCCTCGAAATTGCGAATTTCTAGATCCCAAGTCAAGTGCAAAAATTTTGAACTTAATCTCAGGCAATAGTTAACTCTCGAATTTTATAATTTTTATTCCTATTTGGGGTTAAACGAATCATTTTATACTTCTTGGCACACCAATGACTTTTATTATTTTCATTGTTTATTTTTTTTTATTTTAATATATTTCATGATATGTTATAATTAATACTAAATTTTAAAATGAATTTTTTTCCTGAAATTTTTAATTAGACGTTACCAATCACATGGAAATGAAATGTAATTGAAATTTGTTAATTCAGTGATAAATAACGAACTGTAATCTAACGGATTTATGACAGTTATGAAAATAATAAAATATATTTTTGATCATGAACAAGCCCGTTTAAATAAAGGAAATAGAAAGCAATATATTCATTAGAAAGCAATATATTCTTGATAGCTTTCCAACACAAAGAAAGCTTTGGAAAGCTATAGAGAATAAAGCTAATCGGAAAAAATCGTTCCCTAAAGTTCGAAAGCTCAAAATTACTCACTTAAGCCATACCGTGACATCACGAAAGATTGAATTTCATTACATTATTTAATCAAAAAAATTTCCATAAAAATGCATAGATAATTTCATTTAAAAAACTCAATTACAAAACTCAACTTACAATAGACGAGTAGAATTAGAAGGGCATTATTTTATCGGATAAACTCAAGAAGTTCTGAAAGAAGCATTTTATATTTTGTTTAGAGAAGATAGACGTCATATTACACAACTGTATAATTTAAGGCATATTTTATAAAATCAGATTAATTTTTTAATAACTTGTCTTCTTATTTCATTTAAAATATTATTTTTTCCTGAATTTAAAAATCTGTGCATCGATATTTGAAGTATATTATTTGAGTAAACGAATAATATACTGCACAAAAGAAGTAATAACGAAGTTGAGTAACGAATTTCTAAGAAAGCTAAGGAACACTTTTTGCTTTCTTGTACATGAAGTATAAAGGAAGTACTGCAATCGTCAAGGAAAGGGATTCAAGATCTTGACGAATCTTCATACTTCAGATCCCCCTGAATTAAAAAAGCACATTTTTAACATTATATATGTCTGTCTTTCTATCTGTCACTCTGTCTACCTGTGAACACGACAACTCAAAAAAACTTTGAGCTAGAAGGATGAAATTTGTTATTTGAGCTCAAACCAAATGTGTGGATTTCTATCAATTTTTGAATGAATTCCATATCTAGGAAGTTTCTCTACCGATTATAAGTGAATTAGAAAACTACAAAACGCAAAAAGACAGATAAATAAAATTCGGTTCACAGGCTTAACATGTAAAATATATATTCTTCTCAAATTTTGAACCAAGTCTATCAAATGATCGACTGTTTATCGAACTGTGCTTTCGCATGCACTTAAATGCAATAATTCATAAACAGAATGACGTAAATCAATAGAATTCGATATGTCATTTTGTGGCTGCAACTGTAGCTCCGTGTCAAATTTTGGCGTCAATCGGTTAGAAAAAATAGTATCCGAAATACATATTCGTACGACAGATTCAGTAAAAATGATAGATTCAAACCAAAGATCTGTATTTCACTAATACCTCACAAGGATTCGCTGCCTTACCCAATTTTATGTGAGTAGAGGAGGATAAAAAATTTATTGGAGGGGATGCGAGAAGATTTCACTCTCAGAGGTTTCATTATATTTAATTCAATTGTAAATACTAATATACCTTGCCGAGTGAATGCACTTCAATTCACGGCGACACCCATATTAAATGCCTAGTGATATTTTAGTACAAAAGAAAGAAAATAAGAAAATAAATAAAAGCAATAAATAAATAAAAGCAAGAAAATAAACCTTTCTGCTGCAAACTAAATAAAAAGAATAAAAAGACAGAAATAATATTTTTATCATATATATCAAAGGAGAATAAATCATTCCATATTCTAGGAAAGTACGAGAAATTTGTTCTATTTTTCTATAAATACTCTTATTATGCCAATTTCAAAATACTTGTTTTGTTACAAATTTATTTCACACATTTTTTCAACACTCATTTTATTGTATTTTCATTATTTTGCTTTCTTCGTTCGTTTGATTGCTTTACAATATATACTGCTAATACCACCGGTTAAGTTAATTCTTTTTCTTTTACATTCTCACAGATGAATTGTAAAACGATATTATAGAGATCATGTATATTAAATTACCAAAACCAGATGAAGGAATTTTTTACTCTGCTTTCTCGTATATTTACAAAATACGGTTTTACTTTATAATTTCATAACAAATTGAAGAAAACGGAGCCGATAATTCACTTATCGGCTCCGTTAGATGTCGAAACAAGATACGAAATTTCACTTATCTAGCTTGTCTTGCTTTGAGCTACCAAATTTATGAATAAGCAGATCAAGAAAGGGTCTGAATTGTGACAGATTATAGCTTAACTTAGACATATATAGCTTATATCTAAATAGGGGGTAAATTTTTATTGTAAATTCATCTGTTTAACTCGTGGGGATTGAAATTTATTTTGTATATAAATCTCCAGATAGGTATAAACCCACCGTCATATACTTTTCGCGCTTTTGTGTTATTTGAATCACAGACTGGCATAATACCATATAGGGTTTTTGCTGAAGGAGGGAGGTTTAAATCATAGAATTTGATTCAAATCGCAAAGCTTAATTTTTGACGACTACAGAACTTTCTAGTTGCATATTTTGTATAAGAGAAAGAAAAATAGTGTATCATCCGAAAAATAGATTGGAATATGAGAAAGATAAAGGCATTAATAGCAATATCATGTCTTCATTTATGAGAGATGAGTTCAGCACATGTGTAAAATATAATAAATTGATATTAATTCAAAAATTAATCGGTTCTATAATTCTTTGAAAGTGCATTTTTTTCAATATTATTGAAAAAATAAATGGCATAAATGCAATTTCACCATTACTTACCTTTCTTATATTTAATATAAGAAATTCTTTAAACACATATCTTAAACTTAAGAAAATAATATTCAATTTAAAGATTCAAGAAATTCATAACTATGGTATGTATTCCAACTTAGAAAACTTTGTTTCTATAGAGATAAAAAAAAAAGCATCACAACAGAATACTAATTGTTTGCTTCCATTACAAAAAGAAATTGAAACAATGCTAAATCTTTTTCCATAAACTACATCTATTTGAAGTATTGTATTGCATTGCGTTTTTTGTTGTTAATCGAACACTCACTCCGTAATTATTAATTCTGGGCATCAGATAACTGATTATTCAGGTTACAATCATTCTATCAGGTTACATGCTTTTGCGTTACGCAGGGCTGTGTTTACGCATGCAACAACAGCCACTCTAATATGAAGGAGCCATTTTTGGACATACTGTCAGTATTGCTTGAAAGTTTTTAACAAATTATGATTATACTGAAAGAATTCAAAGAAAAGTGGCTTATTTAAACAGAGAGAACATTATAAACACTGAATTTGTCCAAAATTTATTGAATATTAAATATTTAAAATTAATTTTTTACAGTTAGTTGATAACAGTTTAAAAATCAGTGCAACAAGGGAAATCAATATTTTAGCTATAAATGATAGTTAAACATTTTCTCACACCTAATAGTTTTAATAATGAATATTTATTAAATCAATTCTATATAATTTTAATAAAAAGTGGTTTTAATTATAATTTAAAATTTTGTAATGATTTCAGTAAATAATAAATACTGATATACAAATAGCACATAGGACTTTCACTTTCAACCAACGCGTACTCTACCTCCAAAATAATCATTGTTCACATCTAATGCATTCAAATTTATTTTTTAAAGTGAGCACTTTCTTAATATTTTTATAATTGAATGCACACATAGGACTTTCACTTTCAACCAACGTGTACTCTACCTCCAAAATAATCATTGTTCACATCTAATGTATTCAAATTTATTTTTTAAAGTGAGCACTTTCTTAATATTTTTATAATTGAATGCACTGTCTAATAAGCAGTCAAATCTTTTAGAGAATTAAAGTTTTTAAAAAATTATTCACTTACAAGCTAAGAATACGCAAGTCAGAAACGTTTAACTAATAAAAAATACTATATATCATTCTTCAAAAGTAAAAACAGTTTTTGATTGTTACTCAAATCAACCAGAATAAATGTATAATATATAGAGAATTAAGGTTAACAGATAAATTCAAATAAAAAAAACTTTCCAATTAGACAAGTTCTATTGCATTAAGTACTACGGTTAAAGAATGAAGTTTACATAAATATTTGTTTTACAATCACTAAGATATCTACTTCTGAAAATAAATGTAAAAAATGGCAAGTTTTACTTTCATATGCGAGATTTTTTTCCGAATTCTAAGAAAGAAGGAGTCCATTCTTTTTTCAAAATTCCAATTTTAAGGACATCAAAGCCACGCGCAAAAACAACGTAGAGGAAGGTTGAGAAGAGAATTGTATCCAAGTGTCTCTATCTCTGGCAATTAAATGCATACCTTTTATATTAAGAAATATTATCAAACACGCCTTTAGATTCAATGAAGAGCGAAACAGGTTTTGGAATATCTTTCCTGATTTGCAGTTAAGCAAAAATGGAATAGAAAATAAGTTTGAGCTCTTAATTATTCATATCAAAAACTTCAATGATAACTTTGTTTTTTTAAGCATGAAAAGTCTAGATTTCTCGAGATTAAATATATATGCACATGAGGGAAATGGATATAAGTCTTATAATTTGAGTGTATTAAGAACCCATATCATAAATGAAAATTGAATCCGTCATTGAAACTGTACAATATCGTATATCCTATATTAGATATGCAGAAGGTGTTTACACATTTTAGCACAAATTCGGGGTTGTTTAAATAATGCATAAAATATAAAGATTACTTTTTAAAATGTTCTGTCTGAGAGTCTTTTTTCTGGACTATAAACCTGCATCATGATTTCCATGATAGAGTGACTTTTTTGTAAAATCTTTAGTAATATTTATTTCCGCTTTTCTATTACTTTCCAAAGTCCATCAAACATGGTGGAATGCGCTTAAGAAGATCTGTTTTCAACAGACCAAAGGTACAATAATCCTTTGGTGAAACATCGAGAGAATTTGTAAGAATATGTTTAAATATTATTTAGTTTCTGTATTTATCTTTTCAAAAAATGCAGGAGTACTCTTCAAAATAGGGCTTATAGCTTTGTCTTGAAAACGTTTCATTCTTTGAAAGTCACTCGGATAATGAAATGAAATTTTTTCTGTAAATATCGGCTGTAAAGCTATCTCTTGATAATACGTTGAGTTGATTTTAAGATTTTTTTCTCCTGTCTGATTTTTAATTTCCCTTTGTAGGGGTATTCAGCAACAAACTTTATCCTCCCCCCCCCCCAATTTAAATTTTTATGCACTGACGGAACCAGGTTCATACACGCTTCCAGTAGTAAACAGAGCTATTTTTGTGGCAAACATTATGATAAACCCAAGATTTTTCAAGGGTCATAATGTGTTTCCACTTTTCAAGCAGTAAATAATATTTATAAAGGATTATACAAACTCTCCTGCATTGAGTAACATTCCTCTTCAAATGCTGATGAATGAAAATCATAAATTTAAGTTTCTTAAAGTCATACATTTTGCCTTACTATTCTACTTATTGTTGGTGCTGATGTATTTAAAGATTTAAGAATCGATTTTAGCGTCGGTGGATTTTTTCTTCTTTCTAGCGATTTCATATTTGAAACTGTACATACCATTCTCTGGTACTAGTTTGGAATTTCTTTCCATATAAAGGCAATGATGGCTGGCTTTTCCCTTTACGATTAATAATATTGCTTATTTTGCACTTAAAAATTTTAATACAATGCATTTCACAGCATTTTTGAATTACGGAATAGGATGATTTCTCTTCGAAAAACACAGAAACATATCCTTCAATCCACAATTTTTTTACATTCAACATTTCCAATAAATTTAAAAGCAGCAGACGGTGTTTCGTATTTCAAATAACAAGTTGATGCCAGACATTTTTATTAAAAGATTTTTTTTAATTCCTTATCGAAGTCATTTTAAAATGTGTAAATACCCTCTGTTACTTTTAATCACATATCATATTTTGCTCTTTGACTGGCGATATTAATACAAATCTTATGCCGTTGTTATGGTTAAAATTTATTCATAATACTTGTCACTTAAAATGCAGTAAAGAAAGAAGAAAAAAGAGGAGAGGAAGGAAAAATGCCAGAAACTTTCCAAAATGCGTATATTAGATTTCGGTGTGTATCTAAAAAATTTTTATTTCATAAAATAGACTTAATTATGATTATCTCAACTTTCTCGTCCGAAAAGCCACACGCGAATTAATACTGTTTGGCTTTTGTTCAAATACATGAAATAAGTTTTATAAAAAAATGAATTTGCTGATATGATAAATATATGTAGTGGTTGATGTGATGAGAAAGGCTGAAAATTATTACTATATATTATCAAGGAAGAATATATTATGAAAAGATTTTATTTTCACGAGGAGGTCGATTGGTCTAAAATTATGAAATTTGAGATCTCATAATTCGTTTAACTATTAATACAATTTTTTTTATAACTTGAAGGAATATTTTACTTACAATTTTTAGAATCAGAGTGCTGCATAAAAGTTTCAATTTAGTAATTTTTTAAGCATCACACTTATGGATTCGAGCGACATTGTCTGTGCGTGCGCGCGCGCGCGTGTCTGTGCGTGTGTAGTTAACTAAAAAAATTTTTAAATTTTGAAGAAAGAAGGGGCAGTAACAGGTTCATTGAACGGCGAAATAAATGTTCCGCTTTTCAAAAATGCAATTTCTAATTTAACACTCATGCAACATTTAAAAAAGGCTAATAAATGGAAATAGGGGAGTAAAAATCATTATCAATTTTTTTAGGAAAATTATTTTCGTTTGAATGGTAATATCTATTCTGACAACTTAACCATATCCTTTTTAATAACATGTAATGCATTTATGATTTTAAATCTTACTTATATTTTTAATCGCTCTCTCATTTTTGCAGTTATTATTATAAATATTTAATTATTTTGCTATCATTCCTAATCAAATGGCATCGGTTATAGTATCACACATTTATATCTCATCAATTTATATTAATTTCACTCAGTTTATATTTATATCCCTGGATTTACATTTATTTTATTCCAGTCGAAGAATAAGAATTTTGATTTCTACTTTTTCTGATCTCGATAAAACAAACAAATAAAATAACTTTTTTATACTTTTTAAGTTATCAAAATGAATTCATTCATTTATGCACGAAAATCGTATATTCTGCATTTCTATTAGGAAAATAATTTCATAGTGTATACATAGAATTCAAAACTGAAATTTCAAAAAAAAAATTGTTCTGAAATAATTACAGTTTTTAATACATTTATGCTTTTACTTTCTTATATACTGATTTTCTCATCAAATATTTGTGGACTGCAGTGATAAACTCTCGGCTTCGGATATGGCGGATTATGGGTTGAGATATGAAGCATCCCACAAAGTCCGCCATGCACATATGTCTGATAGGCATAAAAATATCATCACTAGCCATCAACATCTTCGTGTTAATGACTAGCGATACAAAATTCGCCGTTGGTGACTAGCGTTTAAAATTTCATTGCTAGTCACCAACTCACCCACGTCTTCGCGTTTTTGAGTCGGGGATTTTTGGAGAAAACAAAGCTAGCTCAGGACTTGCACTCGGCACCTGAATAACACGTAGAATTACACGGTCCGTCCTGAAACAATTTTCATCTTCAAACCTGAATAACAATTAATTTATTTAGAGCAAAATTAAAAAATTGAAAAAGCTTAAAATCACTAAGATAAAAAGCATTTGATTTCAAAATTGTGTAAAAGAAAATAAGTGGTTTATTTAAAGAATGAATTAAATTTATTTCCAAAAATTAGACCTTCTTTAACTTAATTTAACCTACATTACAGAGATTAATATTTTTTAAGTTCCTGTCCACTCTTTAACATGTTCCACGAACTTAGGATTCCTCATTTTAGTATGAAAAGAAAGAAACACAAATGAATCAAATATTAATAATTAATCACAATTGCGGACAATCAAATTCATTCTTACATGATTTATGTAAAGTTTATTTGCATTTTCAGAAATAAAAAATTTTTGTGTGCATTTTATATGATTATAAAAAATACTGTGATTATTTTTTGAGTGATAATTCAATTTAAATGTTTATCATCTTTAAAAATTGCTCATAGAAATAAAATATTATGGCGAAATATTTTATATCAGTTGAATGAGAATCAGTTGTTTTTTACAGTTGGTGAAGTTTGATTTCTTTTCAATTTCATTGATTTTTAAATATTTGGAAATCATTAAAATAAAATGTAAAGAGTACGAAATAAAAAAAATCGACATTTTAGTTTGAGTTACTAAGACAATTGAAGATACTCAAGATTTGTGTTGTGTGTGGAGAAAAAGCAATGCCTTAGAATATTTCTCAATTTAAAATAACTTTGAAAAACGCTCTTGAATTATTATTCAACTCAATATAAAAATGGACGAATATACTTAGTGAAAACTCCCACTGTTTTTCGTTCAAGCTTTCATGGAAATGGCATTTCTGTTTCAGGGTAAAACACAATACGAAACCAAAAACAATAATTAAAAATCAGAATAATGATTTTCATCAGTGATTTTCTTTTTCATTCATTTAAATAAATTACTTGTATCAAGAAATTCAGTTTAAATTTCTAGATGACCAAAGATGGAGGTACCCATGGATGCCATTTTTTTTCACTTTTCTCACACAAAGTAAATTAACTTTATTTCCTCTTATCAGTTGAGCTATCTCGTGATAGAGATTGACAATCATTTCCTCGATAACGTTTTGTTACAGAACTCTCAAAACCTTTGCATCAATATAGTAGGAAATCAGTTCACGTTGTAGGGAATGCTGACATGACTGGAAGCTGACGGTCTTTACATTTGCTTCCTTTAATTCTCCAATATATGCAAAGAGTGGTATAAATTTAAAGTAAGTACAAATATATTTTTCCCAATTATTTCACATGATAAGTCGATATTTCTGTTAAATATATTAAGATTCTGATACAAGATATTGATATATCTTTCATTGATTCAATATTTGAATAAATAGTTCTCTTGATATTATAAATTTTATCATAAAGGAAACAAATACTTTTGCAAAATAATAATAATTTTTAATTAATTATACGTGTAACAATTTCCACTACAATGGGCTAGTAATAGTGCACAGAAAGGGACAAAATTCAAAACACGATTCGGCGGAAAAAAAATATACTGAAATTTATCTTTTCTTATTTATCTTTAAAAAATATACTCAAATTGAACACAACAGCCTACACATTTGATAAATTTCAATTGATTATATAAATTGTAGTATCGATGTTATTTTCCCTGTTATCACAGCACAAGAAAGTAAATATATATTTTTATGTGTATTTATGTTATTTTTAGCAATATTTTTCGTCAAAAAAAATTAGCCTTTGAGTCAAAAGAAGATATATAGTTTATTAAGTCAAAATAAGATTTATAGTTTATTTCAGTTCGAAAAAAATGTATTCCAAGTGTAAAAATATTTTGGTTTAACACACCTACTAAACCAATAAAGGAAATTTAAGCCTCTTTGTGTCCTGTTTAAAATGCATAAGTGTGGTATTTTTCAATATATTTGAGTGAAAAGGATTTTGAAAATACTTAGAATATTACTGTGGATGAAATCAGAAGAAATCTTGTTCCCTTAAATTCTATACGTGCCTTCAACAAAGGCTCGAGTTTTTTCTGAATAATTCGAAAATTCTTGTGATGGAAAAATAGGTAAAGAATTAGTTTTACATTTAACCTGATTTGAATTGTTCCATATTTGTAAAGAAGGAATTTTGTAATCAATTTTTCACGCTGCTATGCTGTACTAGAGCTTCAATAGTTGTACTATGGTGTTCCCGAATATAGAATAAGAATTTCATGCTTTCAGAATTTCATTATTAATTAGTTATCTCCTTTTATTTAACTTCCATCTGGAGCCATCTGGTAGTGAATTTTTAAAAAATATTTACAAGATTCCTTTGGTTATAAAATGAATTATGATATACGTTATAGACAAAAATTTCAAATAACAAAAATGATAATGTATGCTTAAACATTAGGAATGAAAATTATTAAAAATCTACAGATTCAAACAAAAATCGTAGATTCTTGAGAGATTAAAAAGGATAAGAAAATAAAATAAAGCTGAAATTAATATTAAAAAATCATAAACATTAATTAAAAATTAAAATATATTAAGAGGGTGGACAAATTTTAATTTCCTGGATTCGTTATTTAGAAAGCTAAAGTAAATAAGTTTCATATGTTTTTGAGATTTTTGATTTGATTTTTACATTTTTAATAAAAACTATTTTCTATGAGTGAATTCTCTAATAAAAGCGTTGTAATTTTTTTAATTATTTAATGTTGAATGTTTTCCCAATGTTTGGCTTATGATGAATGCCAGAGTACAGAATATTGGCATTTTCAATGTCTATGACAAGATAATGAAACTCAGTATCAAAAAATTCATTATAACTACATTATTTCCTATAAGTGCAAATGTAGCTGAGCATTTCCCTGCATTGTTAGCGTCGTATAGAGTATTCGTTAGATAGAGCAGATATTCTTTATGGTTACTGAATTAATGCTGAGTTAGTGGCCACCAACAAAATATGAATTCTGGAAAATGTAAGAATTATGGCCATATCTCTATTCGAAACCGAATATCGATGTCCTTTTAGAAAATTCCCTGCCTTCTTAGAAAACCTATATAATCAAACAGGATTGTACGATTCCGTCAATTCTCTATTAAGAAATATAGCGATAACCAGCGAAAGATTTTTCCATAACAACATATTTTGACATTAATCAACTATATCGTATTTTTTGCCAAATATTTTAAATTCAAATAAATTTAACTTCAAGCTTAGAAATTGTTTTAGTAAAATCATTTGTAAATGGCAAATGGTATAATTTTAAATAAATTCAGTCTGTCTGAAACCAGGAATTCCGTGAATTATTTAATAACTTTAAAATGAACCAGAATGAAAGAGAATAAATCTTTCAAACCATGTATACCATTCTTCAATTCAAATATTTTTTTACATATTTCATAGAGATAATTACTTCCTAGCACAATTATATTATGCAAATTCACAATCCTCGATTTCAGGTTTAATTGGAGGATTTAAAGCCTGTAATGAAATGATATTTGGAAGGACACTTAATCGTTCTTTATAATGTAGACATTTGATTTATAAAGATCTTATAATTTTTAAAAAAATTATTCATTATTTATTTACATTTCTATTGAGCAAAATATTCGTTTATTTATTTATTTTTTTAACTTTAACTTATTGCAATAAAATCAAAATAAAATAAAAATAATTTAAAATAGATTTAATCGAAATGTGGTTCTTTGGAGGTAGAGTTCGGTAACCTCTTAGAACGTGGGTAACCTCTTAGAACGTTGATAATTGTATAATCATGCGAACAGGCTTTGAATCACTTCATCACTTCTTGTTAAAAGAAGTTAATATTAGTAAGCTAACATACCTCTTAGTAATTTAATAGCTTTCTGCCCGCATTAAAATAAAACATAGCTATGATTTTCGTAGTAACGTTAATTCAATTCATCTCTTTAATAAATAATTAACAAATTATTTACTTAAAAAATGAATAAATTGCGCTCTGAAAATTCCCTTTTGCCTTTACTTTTCTGAAATGATTCTTAGCATGCTCATGAAGAGTCTTACAACTTTTTATTGTTTACCGTTCAAGTATTAAGATTATTGCTGAAAATCTTGAATGTGTATTCATAAAAGCTCTTTATTTCTTTAAATGTGCAATGAGACACCTAAACTAAGAAGAAAGCCAACAAGTTTTTTTTTTTCTTTTTATTCAATTATCTACATATTGAATCAAATGTATTGATTGTTCAACAAGTCCGAATAGATGTGCTTTTCAACTTTGTTAGAAAACAATAAGCTCAATTAACACTGAATAGTAGCAAAAACGGAGTGAAGTTTTGAAAGTAAATTATTTAAATATAAAATTTTCTTTCTAATTTCAAAGAACTGACTATTTTATTTCAATTACAAACAGTGACAATTGCGTATTACATACTTACAATATTCACGTAGAGCATAAAATTTCGAAAAGAAAATAAATCCTTAAGATTTAATCGTGGATAAAATTATAGAAAGCATACAAATGTAGAACGTTTTTATTCTTTATTTACTAACTTGCTTTGAAAGGCAATTCAAAGAAAAGCATGAACATTTTAAAAAGCTGAAACATAATTAAAAATATTTTTAAAAAAATTCTTGGCAGTTAATTTTTATGCATTGCTATTAATCTTTTTTAAAAATATTTTCAAATTAAATAATATGTCCAGATATTAGTTACAGTTCCAGGGACTATCAAAACGCTTCTTTTGAGCTTAGAACTACCTAAATGATAAAACATAGTGCGTTAATTTCAAGTAATTTTTTTTTAAATGCGCTGCATAACATTGAAATCGAAAACAAAATAAAAATATTAAGATTTTTGTCAACAACAAACAAACTAAGAGTGTTTTAGTACTAAATTTTATTTGAGACAGTAAATATCCATAACGTTCCTCTAAAGCATAAGATTTCAACAAGAAAAATTTAAAATTTAGAAACAAGTAAAATTATTAATAGCTCTAAAAATGTCACTATTATTCTCTGTTTTTCTATTGAGTTTATTTAAAAGTAAAATACATCATGAATATACGTGCTGAAAATTTAAGAAATGGGAAATTTATTAAAATTACAAAAAAAAATTTATTATTAATACTCTATATTTTGGCATAAATATCTTTAACGAATATTCTTCAATTTAGTTTAAATAACAATATATATTTTTCAATATTACGGTGAAATATCCAAAAACTATCAAAGTAATACAAGATATATTTAAATTTCAAATAAAAATTCTGATTTTGTAACATCTTATGTAACTTTTAACGACCTACAAATCGAAAACAAAATCAAAGAGGGTGTTCTCCAGAATTCCTTTGAAAAAAAAACCTTACATTTAAGTGCTGCATTATCTTTGAGTTATATGAAACGGTTAAATTAATTTCGTACGGCGGAACGAAATATGTGCCTGCAAGTTTTTCAAGGTTACTCTATGTGCGGTCAAAAGGAAGCGATTGAAGCGACAGGTACATATATTAATTATATAATCTAGAGTGTTCTCGAGTCAAACCACTGCACTTGTGAAAGAAGTTGAGCTAGAAAGAAGGTCATAAAATGACTTCTCCACTTAAGAATTCGGCTCTCCTTAAAGAAGGTTTTTTTATGCTTAATTTTTTCATATGAGAAAAGAAATGCTATTATTTTAAATATGAAGTGGTACAGGGAGCATCGGTGGCAGGTAATATGAGTTTTTTTTTCTATGAATTGACAGATGTTTTTTTTTAATAATTTAATTCAATGTTTCTGATTTAGTGTAAATTCAAACAAAAGTGAGCTTCAAGCATATTTTGTACAATTTGTGTTTGTGTTTTAATAATGTAGTACTAAATGTCAAAGCAGTAGGAAGTTTACAAAAGGATTTTTTATCTGATTTTTGTGCTTGTATTTAAACTTGACATTGTTTAGTGAAATAGATCAGCGCAGACATAACAGAAAAAGAGAGATAGACAAAACAACGGCAATGATTTTCAGACTGTTAATTTTGAAGTGACTTACGATATCACGCTATAAAGCATTTGAGATTCGATTGAACTCGAAAGATAAATTCTGCATATTATCACTTTAATAATATTAAGTCATACATACCAAACATTTTATTTAAGTAAAGTACTTGTATTGTTATAAATTATCATACTGTTATGTGATACGCAATGCACATAACATAAGCAATGCACGTCATGAGAACCTATTTTTAATAACTGATCAATTTAATTTCACGTATCAAAGTATTTTTAACTTGATGAACATGTAAAAAGATTATATTAGTAATTTTGTAATATTATCTATGTCTTTTAATATCGCGGAAAAGTACATAAGTATTAAATAATAATTTAATTCTAAAGTATTTAAATTCTTGAAAAATTAACCTTAATTATTAATTTGGGATTTTCTTACTAACAAATAAATGCGCTTAAGTATTTTTATATATTATAATGAAATAAAAAAATTTGAACAGATATAGCATTTAAAATTATTATGTTACAAGAATTTAATATAATCAGTTAAATGAATAATTAATATTGAAATACATTAAAATTATTAATTATACAATAAATCACTTAATAATGGTTTCCGTAATTCAATTTCAACACACATTATAATCTAATAATTTGCAATTAATAGAATTGTTATTTTTCTTATAATTTTATTTAGTTGGAAATTATGTCAACAACATTTTTCAAATAGCATGCATGCCGCCTCTCCTCAGCCCAGCTGCCTAGTCTAAAATCCGCCACCTGCATGCTGTCTCAAATGTTGTATGCTCTCTCAAAACCTCAGATGTAGCTAACAGTTCTAGCTGTTAAATTAGAATTTTATACTTTGCTGTGTACGGGATTTGACCAACAATATGTTTATACAGCGACGTATAATTGCGACGATAAATATCTTATAATGAATAAAATCTATTCAACTTTTTATTTCCTTGAAGGAAAATTATTAATTTGGAGAGGGAGGGGGGGGGGGTAAACAAAATAAAGCAAATGATTTTGTTAAAATGAAATGGATTATTGAAAATAAATACATTCTTATATTTTTCATTTTTCTTGACAGAGCTGATTTTATTTCAATAACATTAATGCTGTCTGTCATAAAGGCTTTTCATATTTCAGGTCAAAATGGCACCGTGGGCTTTCATGAAGGTGAACTACCTTCCTATGACATTAGGAGTGGTGTTTTCCTTTGGACTAGTCACCTGTTTTGTAGTCGCTGTCTTAAGAGGAGACGTCTCTCCTTATATGCCATTTATCAGGTAAGATGAATATAGATTTTTTCGAAAACTTCAGCAGTTCTTTTATGCGATGTTCTAATATAGCAAAACCCAATCTGTAATTATTAAAAATCTTACTTATAATTTCATCAAATTGATGGAGATTAACATATTAACCTAAATAAATTATTATATCAGTAAATGTAGCAACTGAGATTATTCGTGGTTTATAAATGTTTTGTTAAACTTTGAGGAGTTTTATTTAAAGATGACATAGATTAAAGAAAAACGGCTTTTTTCAATTTTCCCAATGACTACTCATTTGCCTCTGTTTAGAAGCTGCGGTTCTAGCAATGGGCAGTACAGTAGAACGAAAATGGCCTTAAAAAATTTTTTTTAGATTTTAGTTTTGTAATAGTGCATAAAGGCTACCTTTTAGGTTCAAAAACAATTTTTAAAAATTTGGTTGAAATATTACATTATCTTAATGTGCCTCAAAAAGCTTGAAATTTGTAAAAAAAATTGAAATAATAAAAAAAAAAATTAATGGACCTTTAAAAAATTTTCTTAGATTTTAGTTTGGTAATAGTGCGGAAAAGTTGCCTTTTAGATTCAAAAACAATTTTTAAAAATCTGGTTATAATATTACATTATCTTGAGGTGTCGCACAGAGTTTAAAATTTGTAAAAAATTTGAAAAAATGGAAATTTTTAAAAAGGGCTTTTAAAAAAATTTCTTAGATTTTAGTTTGGTAATGGTAAAAAAAAAATTAGCTTTTTGGTTCAAAAAAATTTTTTTTTAATTCTGGTTGCAATACAACCATATCTCGAGGTGCCACAAAAAGTTTAGAGTTTCTAAAAAAATTATAAATTTCGATAAAATATTTTTATGAATTTTTCGTTCATATAATGTTACAAAAGATGATTTTAAATGCGTATATAAGCATTACAGATGGAAAAATTATTAATTATAAAGAATAATAATAAAAAAAAATTTTAAGTCAAATTTTGTGTTTCTTACTTCTGCATTCTTAATGATTACAAATGTTACAGCTGCAAAATCCTTGTTTGTACTTCATTGTGACATTAAACTGCTTTTTTAGTTAAATTTTGGCATATTCACACGTGAGTCAATATTTGCTCTTATTTATCCTTCTCTTGCGATTTAACCACGGATATTTTGAGCCGTTTCGGCCACCAGTTTCACATCTCTTTCCACTGCTTGCATGTGTCAAGGAAGCCGGGGAAAGTCTGTAACCGAGTCCCCTATACAATATGGTTCAGCTTCAGATGCCTTCTGTATAAAGTCTTCAAGAGAGTCACTGGAAACATGTTTTAACAAGGGGGTGGGGAGGCGTTAGCAGTTACGCCATTTTCAAGCCATGAGATCATATTGATATAATCCTATGCATTGAAGTTTATCTTTGGAACTTTAAACTTCCTGACTCTGTCTCTACTTGCTATTCTTGCTTTTAAAACACGTCGTAAACCAAGTTCTCTTTGAATTTTACGTTCATCACTTAGCATGGACAAAACGATATTTTCTGAACAGAAAAGTACCCATTTCTTTGAATAATCTGGTCTATAACGTTCTTGAGATCATTTGAGAGATAGCGTGAATATGAGATAAGGTTAGAAAGATGTTTGGAACCATAAGTACATGAAAGTTGTAGCTTAATATTAAACTACACAGGCACCTGATAGTTTTATCTTTTCTTGTCTATTTGATGGATCGGGTTGGTTTGATTCTTTTTGTAAAGAACACTGTTGTTCTTCGGTGTTGTCATTGTCGCCAGTAATCGTTTCTGATACACTATTACTTTTTGTCCGTCCTTGATTAAACTTAACTGTTATCTGTAGTTCTTTACTCTTTCTTGCTTTTTCCTTCCACAAAGCAGCGCTTGTGGTAGCAATATCAATATTGCGTTAAATCATTTTTCTGTCAGAGCGTTTATCATTTAGAATCTTTTATTCCATAACTGGCACTTTTTTTTCTTTTATAAAAGTCAGCAATATCAAATTAACGTCTAGTTTCTTCTCAAAATTCTGTGAGGTTGGAATCAAACTTATCTGAACATTTTCTGCTTTTAGACTATAATAAATTCCTGTATTTAGCATGATAAGCTTTTATCATTTGCGAAATTCTTTTGCTAGAAGCAACGGAAATAGTAGCTCTTGACCATATTTGTTCTATTATGGGAACTAAAGTGGCACATATTTCGCATACAGAAGCATCCTTCTCTAAAGCAATTTTGAGATTACGTCTAATATAACAGTAGTACTACATTCGTAAGCAGTGAGTTCAACTTCAAGCAAATCACTAAATTTCCCAATAATAGAACACTCTGATTGTCTTCACTAAATTAGACTGAGCCTTTTTGACTCACAGCAAATCAGTTACGTTAATCAGTTACACAACAGACAGAGCTGAGACGCCAACTCAACTGATTTCGACAAAGCTACTGATTTTAAACCAGCTCTGTCCTTGTCTCCGGAAGCAGACAAATCTCCGCCTTACCTGAATAAAAACCGCTTCAGTGACGATTCAATGTCATACAAGTGCAATAATAAAACTGTTTTTATATTTCTATTCATATGACAACGCCTATTTAAAGCTTTTCATTTCATAATCGAGGAACGCAAAAATTCTTAAAAAGTTGCAAAAAGTGCGTTTTTATGAAACTTTAATGTCCTTGCGGAACCTCAAGATGTAATCTAATATTTTTTTATAATTTTTATTTGTTGTATCTATACCAAAGGCAACTTTTTCGAACTATTACAAATTCAAAATCAAAAGTTGATTATTTCTTAAATAAAACATTGAAATGTAGCAAAAATTTTAATTTTATGAAACTTTAACGTCCTTTGCTGCACCTCAAGACCTACTCCAATATTTTTTCATATTCATAATTTATTTTATCTACACCAAAAGGCAACTTTTCCACGCTATTACAAATTAAAAATCAAAAGCATTTCGATTCAAAGCGAATTTCGTTCCACCCTAATGCGCAGTGCTGTTGAATGCCGTTAATGTCTCTCATGATCATAGATTAATTTTTGACAGATAGAATGCCCACATAAATTTTAATTTTTATTTTTAATTTATCCCTAGATGAGTTTAATTCTTGATGTTTATCATGAAAATTGATTTAATCGGGATAATTTATAAAAATATAAAATATAAGGTTGAAGAAAAAATATTCCCTTCAGTAAAGGGTTTTACTTTGCGCAATTTTATAAGTCATTACCACTGATTTAATTTGACAAAATTATTAAGAATCAAGGCCCTACTTCGTCCTCCATTCTCTAGGAAGATCGAAAAAGCCTAACTTCATAATACACTTTCTATGATCTTTTGATAAAGGTCGACAGCCAAAACCGCTGAACCAATTTCAATAATTTTAATTTCAAATGAAAGTTCATGACCTCTAGATATGTCTTCAAGGGTTGCCTGTTCTCCTCTATACTCTACTTTTGAGAGAAACAGAAGGGAAAAAAAACTTCATAATGCATTCTCTATGGGGAAATCTTGCGTCAGTGTTTGCGAGACCAAACTACTCACCCGATTTTAAAATTTTCGACTTAATATGAAAGCCAAGAAGCTTAGATATAATTCATGACCACTAGATATGTCATCAGCGGTTACCTACAGTCCTCTACACTCTATATTCGGGAGAAGTCGAAAAAACACTATTAAACCGCACATTCGATATGGGGAAATCCTACTACAGAATTCGTAGGATTTAACCTTTAGACAGATTTCAAAGAATTTTATTTCATATAAAAGCTTATGCCCTCTCGATACATCTTCTATGTTCTTTTACATCCCTTCGCTATTACGTGAGATTTTACAAAATAAAATTTTGGCCCAGTCCTCATCTTCAACAATTGGAATGATTTCGCCAATTTTCACCTCCAACTTGACGATATCGTTAGTTTGAATTAAATTTAACCAAACAGGATACTCTATCAATATTGTGCAACTTCTATTTATATTATTGTAACTTTTATTCTACTTTTGTCGCGATAAGATGTAATTAATCAAACTTGGCTGACATGACTTCATTAATCCTTACTAGTCGTGTTTATCGACCATATTAATGAAATTAATTAAATCATGTGGAAGAATTTTGAAAAAGTATATTGTTCCAAAATAGCAGAAAATTCTAATTTAAATTATGGATGCATTATAATGATAGAGCAATCTGGTTGGTTTGCTATGCTTGCAAAATGTCGACAAAAATTGGCAAAATCGCTTTCGTCGTTGAGTTTGGGATTCTATTTAACTTTTATTTTGCAATATCTCTCGAAAATAAATGTGGTGGAGATAGACGATACTTGATGAAATATCAAGGAGTCATGAGATTTTATACGAAATAAGAACTGTCGGAATCTGTTCACCCATTTTTTTTTTATTTAGTGATTGTAACTGGAAAATTCTGTCAAGGGTTTTCCAGTCAGAGAACGAGCAGTGCAGTGTTTCTTTTGAAATTTCTCTCGGAAATTGAAGATGATTGAGAAAAAGGCACAGTTGATGTCAGAGGAAATTCATATGACCTTCCTATGGCCAGTGGAAGCATTAATTTAATGCGAAATAAAAATTGTAAAATTGCTACAGTGTTTGTTGCTGGGGGAATAATTCTTTGGTTTCGCCAAATGTTTTTAAATGCATAGATGGTGAGCAAACAGCTAGTAGCCAAAAATGGATTTCCTTCTTATTTAGAATAAATCAATAACATTATGTCCAAATTAAAATAACTTTTTAAAAAATGTGCTGCCAATTGTGAATCGCGGAATCGCATGTTTTGTTTGCTCCCGCCCCTCCCATTAATGGCTTGAAAGATTCAACAAAATACAAGAATGCTTCCACAATTAATCTAAATCTCAAATAACTTGAAAGTTTTCTTTTTTGTTGATTCACAAATTATTTTTAGGATCCAAGAAAAATGATCTAATTTTTCTATTCCTCAGACTAAAAGTAAATAATACAAAAATAATTGTAAAATAAAATTATTTTTCAGCAATTTTAACCTATAAAATGATAAATTAAACTGAATACAAGTCACATTGAGAAACTTTACATAAAAGTGTCCCTGATATAGACAGTCAAATAATAATATTACCGAGAAGAATGTAGAATAATAGATAAATATATCGCCCTTAATTTATGACGACATATTTTAGTTTTCTTAAGACCAGTTTGATTACCAGTTGCTCTCTTCCTTTTTTGATGTGGATTCACTATATTGACCCCTATTTATCTGCATAAAGGGGCCCTTCCACTAACGTTACAAAAATTGACTAATATCGATGTGGAACCTTATCTTATGTAACATAGCATCTTTATAAGACATCACTTGTTAGTAGAGTTTCAGAGGCTGTTCTGCGCAGATACAGATGATTGGTATTCACGCGCAACCTTCGCATTTTTTCAATTTCTTCGGTACATGGGAATTTGACCACGATCATTGTTCGTTGATTGTTCTTTGACTGAGGAAGCTTTATCTACCGATAGCTGTAATTTTTGCAATAATTTGATGAAATTTTCATTCAGTTACACTTATATGCTCGATAGAATGAAATTAGAATTGAATATCTCTTCTGCAAAAGAGATTTATCTCACATACGCACGTTCATCCAAGATTTTTCTTGGTTTTCCAAAGGAATTTTCTAGCACTGCATTTTCTGGAACTATCCTTTGAATTGAATTTAAGAAATACACTGCTGGCCATTAAAATTGCAACACCAGTAAAGAATGTCAAAATCATATGAAAGGAAGAAGAGAGTGAGATATGCAAATTATTAGTATTTCGGTGCATTTAGACGAAGCAGGAGGCAGAAAAAACATCTGAAGCACTACATAAAAGAAAAATTATGTAATGGATTTCTCATTCAAAATGTTCTTTGTAAGGTCTGAGTTTGATCAGAATATCATGTTATTGTACGGTCACCAAATCAGTCAGCTATTGAAAACCATGGCCATGGGCCCCTGCGAATCGGACCATCCACTCCTCTCCAGCTAATAGAGATGTGTGAATAGAATACGGTGTGGCACAGACTTGAAGCAGCATATGGAATGAGTTGCTCATTTCTTTTATCCAAACGTAGGTCCACTCCATGACGAACCAGGTAAAGGCCAAGCGTAGTAGCTGTTTTTACTAATTTCGCACCCCTGTAAACCCCCAGACTGCTTACAAATTTAATCATTTTATCTTCGTGTCATACGGTTTACATACAATAAATATTTTTTTATATTTGCTTTCCTTCATGATGTTGCAATTTTAATGGCCAGCAATGTGATTAAATTTTCCTAATCTGTTTAAAGTAGCTGTAAACAGAATTCTTAATTCTATTTTGTTGAATGAAAAAAAGACGTAAGTACATTTACATACATTTCCTACTTTCTTAAACGAATTTAATTTGACTTTTTTCCTGTTTAATAAGATAGAATTATGTAATGGATTTCCATCACTTGAGATTAGATTATATTTCCGAAATTTTATACAGTTGTGCTTTCCAGATGGCAAAACAATTTATATATCTAAATATAAATAAAGGTTGTGGTGGCTTTGTATTTATATATGCATGTAAACTCCCCTTCTAAACGATTGGGCAAATTTCAGCCAAAATTGGCATACTTATTCTTTAGGAAAAAGAAAAAAAAGATATTGTCAACTTTTTAAAATGAAAGCGTTATTCAAATTTTAATTTATTAGAAATTAACCTAAACTTCACCGTCTGTATGCAATAAATTTGGAGCAAATTTTCTTACAAGGAATATTTTAATATCATCACAAAACTCAAAATTATACAATTTAAATTATATCGATTTCATTTTGGTACAATATTTATTTCAACTGCTATTGTTTTTTTTAAATTGAAATATTAATTTTGAATTACTATACCACAATTTTTTTTGAATTCCTGTTTTATTTTGACCAAGATTTTATTTGCTCCAAAGTAGTGATTTAGCACCATACCGAAAAGACGCCCTGAATCAACAGATGAAACTGTTGCCGTAAAAATAAATCCCTTGCGAGCAAATGAAACAGATGCATGGATGTTTTAGGCTGAGATATATTAAACCAATGTTTTCCTTTTTTTCCCATAGAAACATCAGAGAAAATTGTTCCGAAATAATTTATACTATCATAAAATTATAATATTTACCTTTACAAAGGTAGCAGTTTCTTTTTTGTGCAATTTTTCTCTCAATTGTTATTGTTTCTTTAGAAAATTTATAGCAGGTATTTAAGAAATCAAAAAATTGCAGGCAACTTTAAAAAATACTCTTTCACTGTTTTTTTTAAATTGCTCTTTTAGTTTAATATCTTTGAGAGTTTAGTTTAATATCTTTAGTTTAATATCTTAATAATCTTTTGAGAATACTTTCTTTGATCTTAAAGTAATGATGAAGCAATGCTCAAAACTAAGCTTAAGACAATCTCTCAGTCTAAAACAACCTTCCTTATTTTTCAACATATGTGAATAAAATGTGCATAACTAATTTAGCAATTATTGAAATCTTTTTAAAAGGCTAAAAGCTCCACATTATAATCCTATCTATACTATACTTATAATAAAGCTCAATGTGTGTGTGTGTGTGTGTGTGTTGGCGCTCTTCAGGCCAGACCGTTGGACCTACAGCTACGAAATTTGGTACATTTATACCTTGGAGGTCGGAAATGTGCACCTGGAATCTCTTTAGTTGAATTTTTAATTAGAATTTTAATTATTAATTAAAAACTAACTTTCCCGCCAAAAGAAATAGCCACCGCCAAATGAGTAAGGCCTCAGTTTTTCCCCCACGCTAATAAGGTTAGGCTTAACATTTTTCGACCGATTATTTCAAATGATTCTGTTTATTTTCTTAATGTTTGATGCATTTGAAATTAAACATTGTTGATTAATCCATCTTTCAGATTCATTCTGAAGTACTTTTGAATTGAAAGAAAGCAGAATAAAGGAAATTAAAAATTTCTACTCTGCATAGCGTTACCCCAACTGGCGTATAAGAATTCGCGCATTTGCGTTACCTTAACTGGAGCTGAAAATTCACGCATGCGCATTGTGTTCTGATTGGTTTGGTTTGGTTATATTAACGTCCCGTTTGAAGCAACACTAGGGCTATTTTGGGACGGACCTCGTAATTTTGAACCGCGGTCAGATGACGAGGACGACACCTGAGCTGGCACCCCCCTCTCCACACCACACCACACCAGCGGGAGGACGTTTGGTCATGACGGATTTAACGTGCAACAGACCCCCTTACACGACGGTTCTTCGGTGGAATTGGGTCTCGAACCGGAAACCCTCCGGTTCCGAAGCCGAGACCTTACCACCAGGCCACCGTGGCCTGTTCTGATTGTTGACAACTGTTTTCGACGGATGCGGATTTGATTAAAATTATTTTTAGGTTAGTTGTATACTTTTGTAATTAAATTGTATTTATGTTAGTTATATATCTTTTTTATATGCTTAAAGTTTTAAGTACATCGTTTTTCAAGCAGTTTTTTTAAACCTGTTTTTGACCGATTATTTTAAACTATTCTGTTTATTTTCTTAGTGTTTGATGCATTTAAAATGAAACGTTTTCAATTAATCAATCTGTTCATGATGAATCTGAGAAACTTTTGTTGACAAATTCTTGAGATATTACATAAATTTAGAAAGATATTCTTTACTGCTCATAAGGTTTAAATGCCCAGTGACTCTGTTTTCAGTTATCATATTATTAAAAAAATGCTTTGTTTCAGTAAAAAATATTATTATATTAATTGCAGATTAATCATTTCCACTTCAATTAAAAGCATAAATTCTACGAGAGCTAACAGAAAATTAGAGAGATACATATTGCATTATGACTGAAGGCCTTTATAATATTATGTGTGAATTATATGTCTATCAAAATTTGAAGTATTAAAATATTTTGATGAAAAATCTATTAAAGTAGGAATTACATAAAATATTTAATTATTAAAATTTTAACGAGCATTAAGATTGGCGAACCTGCTGGTCGCCAAAGGCGGCTAGTTATAAATAAAAATAATTGTGTTTTAGGTATATATAGATGCAGGTATTAGCTAGATGGTTTGTAAAATCGTTTAATTCGATGCATGCTGTATTTTTTATTAAAAGCAGAAGATAAAAATTTTAGGTAATAAAATATTTTTGTATATTATAATCCTAATATAAAAAAGTAGTTGTTGTTATGTATGCATTGATATATGTATGTTTCATGTTTCTTCTAAACAATGGCACCGAATTCACCGAAATTTTGCTTACTTATCGTCAGATAAGAAAAAGAGTGTTATTAATTCAAATTAATTAATCCATATTTTACCTCTTTCCACAGTAAATTTTTTTAGAAAAAATATTTTTATATCGCTTTAAAATCGAAAATTCTCTCTATTTTTAGTAAAGTAATGATTTAACGTTGTTTAAAAGCAAACGAAAGTTAATCGCTCAGGCGGAGGCAGAGGAAGTAAACCTTTTGGGAAAAAAGGAAACAGATATTCAACAACAGCAGCTTTAGTCTATGAAAAATAAAAATAAAGTGTTGTCCATTTACTACAGTAATTTCAGAGAAAATTATGCCAAGAAACATATTTTGACCCCATTTAGAAATCAAAATGTAACATTTTTTATTATACGAGTTTATTTTCTGGGGAATTTTTTTTATTTGTATTAAGTTTTTGAAAAAAATTAAAATTTATCGCAGACGATTCTATAATAAGGAAATTTATAAGTATTCCTTTATTAGGCAACATTAAAACTTTGAACTATCTCACCTCTATTTTTTAACTTTTTTTTATGTTAATACATATTTGTTAACAATGCATTTTGTTAATTTTAAAGTAGTGATTTAAGGATAACTGAAAGAAAATAAAAATGCACTGCTGAATTTCAAACAAAACTTGGGAAAGTTGGTTGACGAACAAGAATACGTACAAAAAGCTGTTGTTAAAGCATATGAGCAAAAATTCTATGAAAAACTTTAGGAGCAGACAATTAAGAATTTTTATCAGGAAAACTATTGATTTAATTTATTTTGTTTTTTCTGTTAATAAAAACATAACTATTCGATTAACTGCCTTTCAAAACGTTCGTTTATATATTTTTGGCCATGTTCATTTTTTTCACATATATCAGCATTTGTGAACAAAATTTGCAGTACTAATTTAACAAATAGGGAGAAAATCTGTTATCGGCGGTTTTTAAAATTGTTTGCTTCAATCGATACCCTAATATTAATTTAAAAAAACATGTCATGCTCTAAACGGATTTTGAGTAGTATAATATTTTGTACAAAGTAGGGTTTTCTGTTAAAAATATTACATATGAAAAGGTTTTTATTCTGGAAAGACCAGGTATATTATTCAGTTAATTACAATGACTGGACAGAAAACAGATTACGCAAATTTTATTGATATTCAGGTGATAAAAAAGGCACCTACATAATGGAATGACATGCATTATGAAAGCGCCGAAAAAATTATTTTATTAATAAGCATTAGGGTTATATTTTCAATGTATGATCTCATTCTTATGTATAAGGTGCTTATGTATAAATTATTTCATGTCCCTCCTGTAGATATATTTTGATTCTCTTGTTAATTTTTACTTTAACAGGCTCCATTTTTCCTTTATTAATTGTATAGCTAACTCTATAAAAATTTAAGAAATAACCCGATACATTTCTTAAAATTACAAACTCATTCTAAAATTTTGTTTGATATTAAATTTCGCAAATTTTTTAATAGATTAATTTTTACGATTTAATATATTCTCACATCCAACGTAAGCAGACGATCTTAGCTTAAATCGGGTTTCAAACCCTACGACATTTCGCTTCCAAAGACTTCTATGCCAAAGTTCTGCATACACCTAAGAAAATGGGGGTAAATGAAATTCGTATAGAAGTTATCTGATGTATTAATATTAAACAGTGTCAATGGTAAAGATACGTTTTAATATGTTTCTATTAACTCGCTTTCTGGTCTGTCTGTCTGGCTGCTTGTTTGTCTGTTCAGTACAATTTTACAATTAATTTCAAACTAACTTCCTGATGAGCTAGAGACTTTAAAAATAGCTCAGAACTAGTTAACAATGCAATAATAACTCGGTTTCTTGTGTTTGGTACAAATTTTTTCATCAGGTGTAGCTCATAGAGAAGTTAGTTTATAAATTTCGCACACACAAGACTAAAAAGCAGAAAGTAATTACAGATTTTTAACTCCATACTGACTGCCCTAAAAGTTTGTGATTCTGAATAAAAAAATTCTCTTAATCTGCTGTAGAAACGCGGCATACTAGAAAAAATTTTATTTAAATATTTAATAATACATATAATGTTTTTCAGGAATTATTTAGATTTATTTGTTAATATAATGTATTTCAAAAGTCAACAGCAATGGTTTTAACTTGAAAAAAAATATGAAAATTACTTTTGACCCTGATTTGCTACAAACGCTCCACTGAACGCTTACAGATTTAATTCTTGAACCACTGCGTTTCCTTCAAAAAGGAAACGGACATGACATCCTGACAAAGCAAATCATATCTTGCAGTTAAATGTTAGACATGTGAAGTTTTGTTTGACATGCAACTTCATGAGTTGACTCCATTAAATAATTATTTTTTATTATATAACACTGAATAAAACTCCTTTCTCTTTGACGTGTTTATTGTTCGTGAATATATGCAAGATAGTACATTTTGCTTGCACATGAAACAACAATAGTACTGCATCATTACTCATATCAAGCGCAAGAAATTATGTAAATAAAGCAAAAAGAACGTCAATACTCGTTTATTCTGTATAGCACATTTATCTCTCATTTAACCGGATAAAAGTTTATCGAACGTTTCAAAAATCAAAATTGGAGAAACCGAGCACATTATCAAAGCAGATAAGAAAAGAACAAAGTAATCTCTATATTATTATTTTTTATGAAAGCCAGATAAAATAACAATGCTGTTTGAAAATTCGATAATAATGTTAACTGTTTCCCACATCTTACGTCACATTTTTTTATCATTATACACATTTGTGATATTCAAACATTCTAAATGACACAAACTTAAAATGCACCCTAATTATTCAAATAATACGTCTCTGATGGATTTGGTAGACTCTTGACTTTTGTATCAGAATTCATGATACAATGCTATTTGAAATTTTAATTAACAATTTCTAACTTTTATTGTCGTATATTTTCTCACATTATCTGCATTTGATAACAAGGATTCATAGCAAAACATAACAAGGATTGATTCAAGTGAATTTTAATGAACCATCTTTATATCAAAATAACAAATCTTGAGTTAAATGCATTTCATAAATACATTCCATAAATCATCTTTATGTCAAAATAATAAATCTTGGATTAAATTCATTTAAGTCTGTTTTTCCCCTAGGGGATGTCAATATGATAAATTAAAAACACAAGTACATGGATAAATAATTTTTTATCTTGTACCAAATCCGAATTAAAGATTTCTATCAAATTATGTATCTAAAAGTTCAAGACAAAGGGAATCTAAAATTCTATTGATTTTTGCTGCTGATGCCTTACTGCTGATTTTCCTTTTTTGCAGAAAATATTATTTTAGAACAAAATCAAAATTTAACATTCATAATTTAATTAATAAATGTTATAATTGATTTGTTTCTGTTTTTCCAGCGAAACTGGCGGGAAATATCCTGAAGCTGGTCTCTTCAGTATTTTCCTGTATCTTAGTTCTGTCCTAGGTAAGTAAGGATTATTTTTACTTTCAGAACAAGAATTATATTTATTCTCGATAAAATTATAAGTGACCTTATTTCAAACTCATAGATTTTAGAATATTATGATACTGAAGTATGTTACGGGAAGTTGCGACAGAGACTTAAGTAAAGGAAATATTCAGTTCTTTTCATTCGGTATGCTTCTAATATCTTAAAAATCATATATAACATAATCAGTTTATTCATAAAATTTGCTACCCAAAGTCAAATTCTTCATATATATTATTTACCCATAATGACTTAAGTCCAAAATGCATCAAATGGAGAAAAAACATTTCAAAGTTCGCTTTTTCCTACAGATATTATGAGCAGTGGTGGTCTTGTGGTAAGATTTGAGCTTCAGGAAGGGAGGGTTCGAGACCTAATTCCATCGAAGACCCGACGTGTAAGCGGGTCTGTTGCACTCTAAATCCGACGGGGGCCAAGCGTCCTCCCGTTAGTGCAGCGCTAAAGTTTGGAAATAAAAGGACACTACCAGCTCAGGTGCCGTCCTTGTCAGGTGCCGTCAAGATTAGCAGCTCCGTCCCAAAGCAGCTCTAGTGTTGCTTTAAAACGGGATGTTAATGTAACAAAACTAAGCTTATATGTAACTAAACTAAGCTTACTTTAAGCAATATAGTTTGTAAATTTAATTTTTCAAAATTGTGTAAAATGATAAACAAATATGGTATATAAACACACACAAAAATCTTTATAATATGTTAAAAGGTTTTGTTTAGAAAGTTTAACATATCATTTTCAAACTACACGAAGGCTGTTATGTGATAGATGTTGTAATTTAGAGATTTGGTCAGATAACTTGGATCTCATTTCCGGAATTTTCACACCGCATCAAAATTTTAAAAGGCTAAACAAGGTCAAATTAATCTTATTTCGTGTTAAAGATTAGAAAATATTTAATTACCACCACAAATTGATTAAAGTGCAATGGGTTTTTATTTTGTTAATATTTATTCATTTGAAGGGAGGGTTCGCTTTAATGCATAACAATGTAGCAGCTCCATCATGCTCTATTGCAGAAATTTAATCACTAATTTATTTCATTTTGTACATATTATTTTAAAAAATCAATGTTCTAACACAATTTATTATGTTGAGTATCAATATTCAATGAAAATGAAGGAGAAAATACTGCCGTTCTTTTTTCTTTGTAAGAGAGAGAAAAAATCTTGTTCGACAATAATTTGCTTCAGTCCTGATTTTTTTTTTTTTTTTTTTTTTTTTGCTGCACATGCTTAACAAAAATACCTAATTCTTTTTTACCATATGATTTTAAACGAAGAAGACCTGTAAACAATAGCAATTAAATAATGTTGGAAACAAAATTTGCTGAAATTCCGATTGCTGAAAAAATTGCGCGAATCCAAAACTTGGAAAATAAATTATAAAATAAGAGATAATTAATGATAAATAAAAAAAATATTGTAAATCAGCAGCAACATGTGTCTTTATTTTAACCCTAAAGTTCAGGATTTAGCTTCATCTAACCGCAGTTATGTAATTCTTTTTAAGAGAGATTAAGTAATGCAAAAAAAAAAAAAAAAAAAAAAAAATTAGAAAATATATTTTTGAAAAAATTAAATATAAATCAACAAATGCTAAGTTAAAAAAATTTTTTAAAAAATCTGCCTAGATCAAATAAAAAAAAATATTATTAATTTTATTAACTTATTACTAAATTATTCAAAATGAATTAAAAATTGAAATTTTAAGTTATGCAGCAATACACCATTGTGCAATATATCCTGCAAAGTTATAGCATCCTACCTGATTAGAATACCCGAACAACCATTTTTCACTAATGTCATTAAAAATATTGAAAAATAACCCGCTTTTTCTAAAAATATATATAGATGATATTTTTCTTTATATATGATACATACATCAAATAGTTTCCTTGAAAATTTCACGTGTTTTTTCGGAAGAAGGCATGTGATTTTTTTACATTACTCTTACCATAAATCTGTAATTAAGACGTTCTTTTATCAACAATAGATAATTATGGAGTGCATTTTTCAATAAAATAAGCCAATAACAGTTGCTTTCTTTTTTTCTTAACACAATCACCTTCAAATTTTAGGGACACCATTTATGATTTATAAAATTTCTGATTTTAACGGATTTTAAACTATATAAAAGCTTGGTTGGAAAACATCTAAATGGACTTCTTGGTTCTTTACTCAACTGATAGTTCAACAGTTTATTTTCGTCACAAAAGAATTCCAATATCAGCAAAACTAATTCGATAAAATGCAACAATGTTAGGTCACATGGCGTAAATTACAGATAAAATCTTAAAGAATTGTATCTACAAAAGATTTAAAGCTGTTAAATAAGTATTAAACGGAAATGTTACGATGAAGCGTGGTTTCCATGGCAGCCGTCAGTAAACTGTTCATGTAGTTATTAAAACAGCTGAATTGTTATTGGCAGGAAATCTAGTAAAATGCATCGCATTCTCAAAATGGTATTATTTAGTTTCTCTAACAATTTTATTAATTTTAACTATGGCATAATAGTTTTTGTACTATATATTTTCAAACTTAACGCCAAAAGCTTTTTTTTTAACTATGTTATTTATAACTGAAAATGTAAAACTAAATATTACAAAATATAAGAACCACATCTTGTACATATAACGCACATTTCCCCTTTAAACAAGGGACCGGATTCAACCAAATCTGAGATAATTATCATCTCAGTATAAACACTCAGGGCACAAGATTTCAGTATCGCAGATACTGGGAAAGAGATAGTGAGTGAAAGTCTTAAGATGCATTAAAAAGATAATAGGATATCTTATAAAAGAGAGCAATATTAACACTTAACACCACATTACACCTCCGGTTCCAGAGCTTATGTGGCAACTTTCCGGTTTGGTATAGATGTAGGTTGACTTTATTAAAAGAAATGAAAAAGAAAATTACACAGCAATCAATTGGAAAGAGACATACACATGAGAAAATATGAATACATATCACAATAAAAAATGATAAAAAAGATTCACGAGTATTTTCAAATTCTAAATGCATAAAACTTCCTAAATGTTTCAACTACTTCAAATGTTCAAGTATTATGATTCTCCCCAACATTACAGAGACTTTTAATTGGTACATTGAGAGGAATGCGTAATTTTCATGATGATTTTAAAACATCTTGGGTCATTCCTGAATTGAATCTTGAAATTTCATTTTTTCAATTTGAGAGAAAGCGTCAGATGCCTATTATTTAAATTTGAAATTGGAAGTGTTTGAATTAAGATAAGTGTGAATTCTAATGTTTTTCTTTTTATTGAATAAATTCATAGATCACAGTGTTTAGTGAAATTTCAAATAACATCAACTCTCAGAAATACGTTTATTTTAGCGTAAAAGTTTGACGATACTCGCAAGGAAATAACTATAAACCTACCACTGAAATTCAATTGAAAACGGAAAAAACAACGCTGGGGGGGGGGGGGCAAGGAATTTATAAGTTTAAATTATTGTAGGAAAATGGAGTTAAAATTCCTTTACAGCGTTTATGATAGCCTCATTTGATTTATTTGCAGGAAATCTCGTCATTCCAAATCGATACTTTCAATGATGGTGGAGAATATAGAAAGGGGAAAATGCACACTTTAAAATATCTTTAGCCCTGGCAATTTTATGTCTCTTATTTTATGCGATCAATCATATTGTATGCTGCATTTTTTATATAAAATGTCTTACGGTCAGATTTACAAATTCATCAAAATTTTTTGAAATAACTACAAATGGGATTTGTTGCATTCACTTAACGTTTGAAAATCACTTTTGGGTTATGTTGAGATGGACCTCGAAATTTTGAAGCCTTGTCAGATGACTAAGACGATACCTAAGCTGGCCATCCTCTCCAAACTTCCGAACCATAATTACAAAAGTTTGACTCACTGCATCAGATTTAATATGCATCAGACCCATATCTTTAGTAGAATAGGGTTTCAAGCCTTATCACTAAGCCAACGCAACCCCAGCTACGAATGGTCGGAATCTCATTATTAGGCCTACCTGACCCTAGTTACAGATGGGAAGCAATTGACTTTGATGACAAAATAAAGGTGAGTATATGCTTCAAATATTAAAAAATAAAAACAGAAACATATAAATATGGAACTGACGGTAGAAATTCTGCTTCGATTCATCGTTTTCACTAATAACTGGTCTGGAAATCAGTTTCGAATTCATTAATTGCTGAACATAGATACTCGCCAGAGATTAAGGTGGCATATGTCGGTCCCTTTCTTTTCTAGAAAAATTCGCATTCCTTTCGGTGGAGTATTTTTCATGTGAAGGAAAAGGAGGGACATTTTAGAGAAATTTCCTATTCAATCTGAATATGATGAAAAAGATTAAGCCAATAGTCTTGTTAAACAGATTGACACAACTCATTTAACGGTGCTGCATGAAATGCATGAAAAAAAATCAGCAATCAAAATAAATCTTATGAAAAATAAGTTCATAATTCTCAACAAATTAATAAATTAATGTTATATTTAAGGGTTAAATATTTAATTTTGTTTTAGGTTTATCTACTATGTTCACTCGTTTTCTGATAGTAGATGAATTAAATAGAGGAATTGACAGAACCATCGATATTCTTAATAGATCATCAGTTATCATCGGTTTTATTGCTCTCATGGGCATGGTGGTGGTTGCTGCATATCCGGTAAGAAATTGCAATTGTATTTTTGTATGCCTCTATTTAATTTCACTTGTTTCATGTTTACAGTGTTTGAATTTTACAACTAATTTTTCAATAAATTCCTAATGTTCCAAAATTTCACACTTATTTAGTATTTATTCTCGATTACAATGCAATATTCCAAAATTTTTAGAACTTAAATATCAATTATTCGATTAATTCTACATGAAATTGTATTCCGTATAAAGGCATCGTGTGATAATAAATTTTTTAAAAAAAATTAGCACGGCTCCAAGATAATTATAATAATGAATCCTGAAAAACATTATGAAATAATAAGTAAAAAACAATAATAAAAGAATAACAATTCTTAATAACAAAAAATTAAAAAAAGCTTTTAGAAGTCAGTTTTTATTAGTGTACTTAAAAGTAGGAAACATTCTTTTTAATTATTATTATTATGAATCTGAACGCCAAAGCAAAAGCGTAAAAGCGCTAGACTCAGAAAAAAAAATGCTGATAGTAGATTGGAGTTTTAATCACATTCAAATGTATTTTAATTTTTTAATGAAATTTTTAAGAATATTCCCTCTAATGAAACTAGTAGTGACTTAGTTTTCTTATGATATAGTTTGGAAGAACACTCACTTTTATGTTTTTACTCATATGCCCAGATTTTTTAGAAATCATTCCTTCCAATTTTTGAAAAAAAAAAAAAAGCTAATAAAAGCGTGTTTTCTCTTTTTACTTTTATTTTAAAGATTATCAGCTTATTCGCGTTCCCATCAAAAGCATTTCTTAAAAATTTACTCTTTGGTTATTTGAATGAAAAACTTCCTTTTATTAAATAAACGTATTCAAATTCAAATTTATCAAATATTTTCAAAGAAAATTTTGCTTCTAAAATACATTACAAGGTCGGGAAAAAATAAAAAAGCAAGAACTACGTTGCAAATTTTAACTAAATCACATTTTAAAGATTTGAATAGATTATGTTAAGATTGTCAGGTTTTATATTTACTTGTTCGACAAATTTGGCAGCTTTGAGCAGACTTCTGATCGAGATATATCTATGAATTATACTGAAATATTTTTGTTCGCATCAATAATTATATAATTATTTTATAAAACACAATACCAAAAGCTTAATGTAATATGCTTTTTCTCATCTTTTTTTTTATTTATACTACTACCCCATTCTATCTATATATTTAAAATAATTAAAAAAATCCACCGTACCAGTCTCCAAGTCCCAACAACTAGTTCAATTCTGTCCTTTTGTGTTTCATATGACATCTCATGACACCTAGGTTATACACTTCAAGGGTTGAATGTCCTCCAATACTCTCCGATTTTGAAGTAAATAGATAGAAAACACAACTTCATAATACATTTTCTGCGGGGAAATCTTGCGATATAGTTCACCAGACAAATTCACTGATCTGATTTCGATACTTTAGAAAGCTCATGAAAATCAGATACATCATCAAGGGTCTCCCGCCCTCCTCCAGACTCTACTTTCGAAAAAACACTAATTCATTGTATATTTGCTTCGGGGTACAGTATTCGTCAGCCCCAATCATTGAACGGATTTCAAAGAGTTGTATCTCATATCAATACTTTTGACCCCTCGATACATCTTCAATTCTTATCTAACCCCTTTATCTCCATTTCGAGGGGTAGTGTAAAATAAAACTTTGGCATAGATCTCAACTCCAACAACTGAAATGATTTCACCAATTTTCACTTCAACTCGCTAACTGAAGTATAGCTAACCAATCAGAATACTCTATCTTTACTGTACAGTCAAAACTCTGACCTATATTATTGTAACTATAGTTTCATCCTACCTTTGTTATTATAAGATGTGGTTCGTCGATGTTGATTGGCATGACTAAATTATTCTTTGCAATACCAGCCGTCTACGGTGACAATATTAATGCAATTAGTACAATCACGTCGTTAAATTTCGATGAGAAGCATCTTATCAATACAAAATAAAGTGCTATTTTAAATTGTGACTACATAATAATGATAGAGCATTATAATTGATTAACTGAACTTGCAAAGTGATGAATTTAATGGGACGAAAATTGATGGAGGTTCAGTCTTATTTTGCAATATGTCTCGAAAATGGAATTACAGGAGGTAGATGATCTTTGATGACGTATCTAGTGGTCTTGAGCTTTCATATGAAACAAAAATTGGTAAAATAGTTACATTATATTTTTATATATTGATTGTCTGGTGAAGTCTGTTAAGATTTCTTCCCTTCTATAGAGAACGTAGAATGGAGTAATGATTTAGAAATACCTCTCGGAAATAGACGATGATTGAGAAGGACACACCCTTAATTTGTTATGAAATTCATATGATTACTGGTGGCGTTAATTTCATATGAATTAAATACTGGGGAAATTGGTTTAATATTTGTGACTGTAGAATAGTTCTTTGAGCTTTGCCAATTATTTTAAGTTTGTAGAAGGTGAGCGAACAATTGGTCACCAAAGGCGACTACTATAAAGCAATTTCATGAGTTTACATTGAAATTGTTACAAATAACAAAATGCGTTCGGATTCGTGCTAGCATGTTTTCTTTTCAAATAAAATATTCATGTTAAAAAAAGTTTGAGATTGAACACAAAATGACAGACGAAATTTCAAATTCGAATTAAACAGAAATATAAGCAACAGACATGTACAGGACTTTTCTGCCATGAGGGTCTGTTATTTAGTATGAGTATAGAGAGTGGAGCTAAAATATTTTTCTTTTAAATCTCATTACGTTCTTGAAAATGTTTTAAAAAATGAAACATTAACAAAAATATAGTTGTTGTTTCTTATTTTTACTTTTTTCTCACATTAAAAACGCTTTGTATCTCCTTAATAGATGACAAGTATACCTACCGCCCACGGAATCGGTGCCAATGTTCTGTTCCTTGGTGGGGTCATTTATGCCGCTCTGCAAACTTGGTTGAGCTACAAAATGTCACCATATTACAATGGAATAAAGATCTGCCATATTCGATTGACCATCACTGTGCTTACAGCAATTGCACTCATTGTCAGTATCCTTTATGTTAGAAATAGAATTTTATAAGTATTTATGCATTCAAAGATATTTTTCCATGACTACTTAAGACTTGCTTATCCCAGAAAGGCTAAATTAAGTTCTTAAAACATCGGTATGACTAGCCAGCAGCTTAGCCGTTAGGAACATTACATACATTCGTAACGTTCAAACTGCTTTTATACACCAATGATAAAAAGAAAAAAAAAGGGCTGAGGATCGGCGTATAAAGAAAAGCACTTTTCTTAAGAGTATATTTATTTTAATTAGTGATAAAGAAGAAGAAAAGAGAAATAAATTGCATTCGCTTATAACTAAAGCAAGATTAACTGATCGCTCCCATTCAAATTTCTCTTCTAAGGATTAAGCAGATATAAATTCGAGTATAATGTAAATGGTTTGACATTAATACTACAAGAATTCCGTGTACATAGAAACAAAGCGATTCTTCACTATTTGAAATATAAATGCAAAAAAGTTTTAAAATATAGGGCCGATTTTCAAGATCTACAAGCACACACCAAAACAAGTTTTTTTTTTTTTTTTTTTTTTTTTTTTGTATTTTGCCTGGCAAAAAACAAAACTTCAAAGCGTTAGTAAACACTAAATGATCGGTACTTAACTATTTGTAATCGGTTAGTTGAGGTGAAAACGCAGGAATAATTTAATAACTGTAAAAAGACGTTTAATAAACGGACTGGATGCTTCGCAACGGTGCTTGGAAACTTGCCGAACTCTCTTGAACATGTCTCGTTTGCTGCTCATTGAACTAAAAGCTCTCCCAACGTTCTGATATAAATACAAAATAAAGTACATTTTGCAATTACCTTCATACAATAGTGAAGAAAATCAAGTACTGTTCGTCTCAGGATCCCGAGACTGGCACTTTTAGATGATTTTATTACAGAAAGGAAGGTTACGCAGTAAAACGAGTGCATTTTATCTTGAGCTTAAATTCCGCCCAGTCAGACAGACACCTTTTCTTTCACTTCATTCCCGTTGTGGCAAAATGAACGCTTCCTAGCGCATGCGTAGAATCTCGGAGGGTTTTCCTCTCTGAGAACTGACAGCATGCATTTAGAGTATCTTCTCTGTGACAGACTGGATCCAAAATTCAACTTTTTTCCGATTTTTGTGTTAAGACTGCATACTAGATTTCATTTACGTATATTGTTGCATTTTTGAGTTGTTACAAACACTCAAACACTTGCACGCTATTCAAATAGTATTTGAATTTCCGTTCATAGATTGATCTAAAATTTGATGCACGTCTGAATTTCTGGTCATAAAGCAATATTTCAAATTTCATGTATCTCTCTAGTGGCGTTTTTGAACTGTCATGTTCACACGCAGGTGTACAGACATATTTCGCCCAAAATTTTACATAAATATATACTTATGAAGAAAACAATGCTTGCCATTTTTCATCCGATTTGTTTTTCATAATTTTGACTCATCATTTTCAAAACCTGGCAGTCTGGCTAATACAGGATGATCAAGAAATAACAGAAGGTGTTCGGAGCCCTGTAGCGTGCTATGTACTGGACAATATAACAAAATTTGGCCACCATGCACATTAAAGTATGCAGTTTTGATTTGTCAAGAAAAAAAAATTAGTGCCAAAAAACGCCGATAGGGGTAATCTTGGCGCTGCAAGCGCATAATAAGTGGAAAAAGAACACATAACTGCCAATGGAAACAGTAAATAGCCACACACAAATACCAGTGAAAAACGTTTATTATAGCTACTTACAAATTTGGCTCAAGGTGACCACCGACTTGATGTACCAATAACTGCATGCTGTACATGAGGATTTCGACGGAGGTTCTCAGCATATCGGCATTTATTCGATGGACATGTAAAGTTATTTAATCTTTTAAAGTAGGAATGTTAGGAACATGTCCTTGATACACAACGCTTTTCAAGTGAACCAGAACCGCCTCACAACCAAAAATTGCCAAAATTCAGATCAGTGTCATCAGTTAATGGGTATTATCTTATGCAGATAACATTTTATGATATTTTTCAATATCTTCTGCATCGTCGTAAACAGGGTATCTGTTTGTCGTGATATTGGATATGCAATGCTGATAACGTGCTTATTAGCTATCGCCTGATCCATAACGGCAGGTGCAACTTCTTCAACTCGTTCCTGCTTGATAACTTTACCTCCTCGGCCTGGTTGTACACCAAAAATTCCTGTTGTTTCAAATCTTTCAACCATTCTTCGTAAGTAAGTTGTGTGTGATCATCGGTCCTCTATGTAACTGTCTTAACCACCGGTATTCACGAAGAGCAGCACTGGCATTTTCATCCCTCTGATAAAACAGCTTGACTAATAAGGCGTGTTCACGTAATGACAAAGCAATCGCCGGGTGGATTCTTGCAGAATGACATAAACATGTGGGTTGGATTGAGCTTGGGTTGGAATTACGGGGTATCCCCATAATGTTGGACTGAAAAGAGCCTGGCTTTCTTTCCATTAACGTGATTGTCTTCGAAAAATTCTGAAAGTGGTAACAGAATGACATAAATTCCCTTCCTTTTATATTTGATGTCATGTCACAAAGTACCTATATAAGCAAATTACATAATAAAGTTTTCGATCGCAGCTCCAGGATTTCCCTATCGGCGTTTTTTGGTACTATTTTTTTTCGTGATAAATCTAAACCACATACTTTAATGTGTATGGTGGCCAAATTTTGTTATATTTAGTCCAGTACATAACACGCTACAGGGCTCCGAATACCTCCTGTTATTTCTTGATCACCCTGTAAATATAAGTGCAAAAGCATCTTTTTCTGATTCAAGAAGGCTCTAAAGTGAAGATTCATCAATAATTTCAAAGTCGAATTTTTTGACAATTACAATACTTTATATTTGTATACTTCGTATACGAGAAAACAAAAAGAAAAAAAAACTATTTATACGAAAATACTTCTTCTGGAAGTGAGAACTGTATATATGATTTTAATCTTCAATCGGATTACAGGAACTCTAATGACCCTTAAACGTCTGTAACATATAGGTAGTGTGCTTCCTTTTTTATGAACAATTTATAAATTTGTGAAATGAATGCATCACATTTGGTATGCTCTTCCACATGTAAAATCTTGCCCAAGAAAATTTAAACCAATTTATGAAATGAATAAGATCCTCTTATATTCAGCCTTTTGTTTTGATTTATACAGACGTAAATATAAGATTTTACCCCTCCGCATGCACCAGCTTGTACGTTTTTTAGTATTTAAAAGCATTTTTAGAGAAAATATTCCTATCCAGTTTTACAGACAGATTCTGGGATTCAGATTTTATAAGCAAATCATAAGACGTTAGATTTCTTTTAAATTTTTAAATCATTCTGAACATGAATTTAAAAAGTAACTATCAAGCAATACATAAGCTTAAACTTTAGGTTTAGTTGATTTTATGACCAATACGGTGCATGTGTGGCAAATAAATATTTAAAATCTATAAAAAAATTCTTATGGTGCACTTACATTAAAAACTTTTAATTCTGATAAATACAGAAAGGATAAACAGTGGACATATTTTTAAAAAATAGCATTTGTGACAGCTTTGTCTGCACATATCTCCTGTAAAAGCTACTTTTAGATAACTTTTGTGTCATTAAACATTTGCTTATTTTCATTTAATATAAATTAGTGTCGGTTATTATGCCTATTGGTATGAGCTTCTGGAGCACAACAAAGCACAGTCATTGGACAGGAGGGAAAATGCCTGGCGAAGAGGTAAATTATTAACCGCTTAAAATCATCTAAATGGTAATAAATAAAAATTACTCAATAGTTAGAAATAAATCGTAAGTATGTATCTGAAAATATTCGTTTGAAATGTTTTCGAAATTTTAGATTATATTCAAATTTACTTCAAGAACAATGTATGATACTTTCTTTTTAAAAAAATACATTTAAATATGTAATACCAGGATTAACTTACTTCTGTGCACTGTTATTTTCTTTGCATATACCATCTTTCCATATAGTTGCTAAAATTTAGATATCCATAATATATGAAATAAATAACAAACGTTTCAAAACTTTAAAATGAATCTGTAAAAGTGGCATAGGTACACGTAAAAACAATTATATTAGTAAAACATTATCCAACAACATTATTATGATATTTTACAGCAATCAAAATATCGAACAACTTCATGGAGATATCCTGTGCAAATAAGGAAAAAAAGAAAAGCTATTCCCATTCATTTAAAATTGTAAATATTTGATAAAATGCAAAAATGTAATGAAAGCTGAACTTCGGGGTGCTAAAATGAAGATTAAAATATCTTGGCCTAGAATAAATGATTCAATGGTTTTTCAAATACTAAACAAGATTTACAAGTACAAGACCTGCAAAGATGGGCTATAAGTAAAAAGATGCATAACACACTAACCAGATTTAGGTGGAGCTACCATTCAAGAACTGTATGAATACATCACTGATGCTATGATGAATATTGATGGAGATTTGATGCTGAT